>JAUESO010000005.1:0-67240 GCA_030914385.1 Drosophila antonietae
TCACTCTCGCTATTTCTCTAATTAATTCTTTCTAGAACTTTTCGTAGTTCTGGCAACCTCACTCATTGCCATTTTCCAACACTACGCACACGGACCACACTCAGCAATTAGGGTAACTCTAACTGCCGCCCACAGCATGTAACTATCGATATTGCCCATCGATACCTTCATTTACATAATTCTCCGACACGGCCATACTGACAATAACACGTCCTCGTGGCTTCTCTCTTACTTTATGTGTCATCCAACACAACACTTTTCTACAACTTAGTAGTTCAACTTTCTGGCATTCACATCTCTGATGCCTCAGCAACAAAATTTTCATGGCAGTCACATCTCTGATGCCTCAGCAACATATTTTGGCAGTCACATCTCTGATGCCTCAGCAACGTATTTTGGCAGTCACATCTCTGATGCCTCAGCAACAACATTTTGGCAGTCACATCTCTGATGCCTCAGCAACAACATTTCATGGCAGTCACATCTCTGATGCCTCAGCAACAAAATTTCATGGCAGTCACATCTCTGATGCCTCAGCAACATATTTTGGCAGTCACATCTCTGATGCCTCAGCAACAACATTTTGGCAGTCACATCTCTGATGCCTCAGCAACAACATTTTGACACACATTTTATTCTCCTCGAGATCACCGATAAATCAGCTGAACTCCCTTTATTGGTTAGACATTTATAGCCGCTAACCCGGCCAGACATCCTATTTGCTACTCATTTGACTCCTTGTTTTTTCTCAAACGGCATTCTGCAACCTTATGGCCGACTTCGCCACAATGATAGCATTGAACCTGCGTGCCTGGTTTGATCCTCTTTACTGGAGCTGACGAGCCTGAGTCATCCGCACGATCTTTGCGTTTTCCAAATGCAAACGCTGTCAGTTGTTGTTGAAGTTCGTTCCTGGTTTTGATTTCCTTGGTGAATAGCAGCTTGCTTATATTTTTGTCGATCTGCGCAAGATGAGTCAGCACAACAGAAACTGCGATCTCTTCAACATCCGTAGACTTCCATTTGGTTAGTAGCATAGTGACTAGGCGAATGCCATAAACCGATAAGTTTTTCGCCTTCCTTTGGAGCGCCATTGAAGAGATTCGCCAGTGTTTGCTGCTGTTGTCTCCAGTCCCTCGAAGCGCAAAATGAACAATTCCTGGAACTGCTCCCAAGTCATGCCAGCGAAGCTAATTTGTGCCAACCACTGCGACGCACTGCCTTCTAGAGCTCTACTAAGCGAAATGACAAGATCGCTACCCTGGAGTGGATTATCTTCAATTATTAAGGAGACAGTCATGCGCCAGGAGAAGGCATCCGCATTTTGAATGGTCGGGATTGAATTTTGGCAGAGAAACTTGGTTTACGTTTAGTTGTGGCCTCAATGGAGTACTTAGCTTTGATACAATTTCTTTGAGGTCCCTGATTTGCCTCTCCAAGTCGGCGCAGCGTGTTTCGGAATTTTTGTGAGGCTGGACCGATCCCACTTCTGATGTCGGGTCTGCATCGCCTGATGCAATATGAGTTGGTTCAACAACCACTTTTACTATTTTCTTACTCATGACGCTGGAGCAGTGCATTCCGTGCACGTGTGTTCACTCTCCTCGCTATTTCTCTAATTAATTCTTTCTAGAACTTTTCGTAGTTCTGGCAACCTCACTCATTGCCATTTTCCAACACTACGCACACGGACCACACTCAGCAATTAGGGTAACTCTAACTGCCGCCCACAGCATGTAACTATCGATATTGCCCATCGATACCTTCATTTACATAATTCTCCGACATATATATATATATATATACATGATATATATGATTGACTGTAGAACATACCTGAGAGCTGGCTCGCCGCGCTTGGGCGAGTCCTCGGCGGTGTTGCGCCGGCTGCTGACACTGGAGCGGTGCAGGGTGGCGCCGCTGGGCACCGGACTGTCCGGCGGTGTTGTGCTGCTGATGGCGGCGCCCACGCTCACTCCTGCAAGGACATCGTCAACGTTTGATGCTGCATAACCAGAATCATGATTACCATTCGGATCGGCAACGACCAGCTGCGGCTGTGTGGTGATCTGTGCCACAACGCTGCTGTCACGCGGATAAAGTAAAGCAGCGCCCGGCAGATGATGATGACGATGATGATGATGACAATCAAACGAAATCCAGCGCCAATGACAGTCAATCAAAATGGTAAGCACAGAGTGTGGCCAACAACAGTCGATGGTCAACAGCATCATCCAGAGACACAGCGCCAACGTGTGCCGGGGTTGAGGTGGGCGGGGAGCAAGAGAAAACGAGAAGCAATGTCAATTAAATACAAGGCAAAAATTGAGTTTTAATTAAGTGACGCATTAATTGAATTATTGAGATTTATTTATTTCTCTCTCTCTCTCTCTGCCCGTGCAGACGCAACGGTGTCGACTAATTGAACGGCAAGCGGTCAGAGCCAAGGCTTTTTCTTTTTCCTTTTTTCCCCCAATTATGTTTGGTCGCGCCAAGCCCTTTGGTAAAAAAAAAAAAAAAAAAAAATAAAACAAAAAAATACTTTTCAATATGCTCTGCCGATTGTCGGGTTGAGCAGCAGCCCCACCATCCCAACTGTCCATCAATATTGGTTACATTTCATGTCCTTATTGGATTAAAGAGGCCATCAGCTCGCTAATTGACTGTGCTTAACGTTCGCGCTGCTGCTGTGGCCACCATTGGCATGCCGAGCGTCCGTCCAGCCCAGCGCCGTGTCCCAGCTGCTGATAAGCAACCACAGACGACAGCAAACAGGCTGGAGACACTCGGTACGGATTTTACATATAAATAATAAATAAATGCCGTTGGATGCTTTATGGGCCATCATTTATAATTTAGGCATTGATTTGCTTGGCCAGTTGAGCAAACCCTTTCATTTATTTATTATATTATTGTGTTGCGCTGTCTTGACCCTTTTGCCAGTATTTTTCATCAATATTTCAAGACAATTTGCACTGGCCTAGCCATGAACTATTAAGCTAACATCATTTCTCGCACTTCGCCCTTTGGGGTCAATGTGTTGAAATATCTGAAATTATTATTTAGTAGCTCGAATCAACTATTATGCCCAAGGCATTTGTATGCATGTATCTCCTGTCAATTGGCCGTGTTATTAGCCATAAAGTGATGAGGTCGTTTCAGTTATCTGACATTTATTATATATGAGTTATATGATAACATAAGCAAATTGTAGCATTAGTCAGTTAAGAGAGGGGGAGAAAGAGAGAGAGAGAGAGAGAGAGAGAGAGAGGCGAGCGGGGCTATATCTGAGCACGAGCAATGTGAAAAGTCAGAGAGTTGAGAGTCGGCTTATTAGGCAAATGGAGGACAAGATGAGCGAACTTTCTTTACACTTCTCTCTCCTTCCTTCTCTCTCTCTCTCTCAATTCAATTTCTGAATTCCTCAACTGTGGAGTTGTCTTCTTTAACTCTCTTACAAGCTCACAAGTTTTGCAGTCAAGCGGAAATGCTCTACAGCTCAGCATCTATCTAGCAGCAGAAGCAATAAAGTCAGCCAGATATATCTATGCCTACATATATCGGCAATTTATTGTCAATATTGATCACCTGCCTTTGGGCATTTTACTCTGTTCGTTTCGCTCGTTTTTAAGCCACGTCAGCTGCTACTTCTTCACGTCAGCCAAACCCAACTGACAATTCATCTAAGTTCCTAGTGCTCACTAATACATCAATTACAGAATATTATGCAACACTTTTGCTCATATTGTTACATGCACTATATACATATATGTATATGCAAGATTTCATTCATTCCCAACACGATAATGCTGTACTGCTCTACAGCATATTCAAGTAGCAAGTAAAATCCTGCACAACACTTTTACTGTACTCAGTTAGAGTGAGCACAGTAACAGTTGCACTCTTCGTCGATGAGTACACTATTTGTCCTGCTCTGGCACATTGTCCACCATATGTGAGTATACAGTGTTGCACAGCTTTTACGCGCCCTTGCTTAATGCTGTACAGGAATTATGCTAACGCTTATTCATAATGCATAATTCAATTGCATTTTTGAATGCATTAATGCATTGAGTTTGCTATGCTTATTAAAAGTTCTCTCGCGAATATATTTATAAATTAATATTAAATAACATTAATAAAGCAACAACTATATATATTGGTATATTTATATATTTATATGATATACATATTTTTATTTATTTTGCTGTATATATTATTATTATATTTTGTATACCATAAATATTTTTCCATTCTCTCATAGCTATTAGCACCCTACTAAACATTATTGTGATCTAACTAACCTTAATCTACTCGACTTCTGTTTCAGTAGTGAAGAAGAAAGTTTTCTAGGGTCGAATACTTATTGAACTAGTATTAACTTATCAGCATACAATTTCTCCCAATGACTTCATATGCCTGTCTCTCTCTCACACTCATACACTCTCTCGCTGTCTCTTTCTCGCATTTTCGATACCTGCAAAGCCTACTCGAATCAATTTCTGTTTCCGCACACTCAGCTAACAAATTGAACGTAAAAACGTAGTTGCATTGACTTAAAACTCACTAAGTTTTGCTATATAAGCAACGTAGGTATGCTAGGAGAGCACATTTTAAAATAATCTTCTAAGCATATTACATATTCCTCAAGAAATATTTTTTAAATTTTACAAACTTTTGGAGTACGATTTAATTTAAGAAGTGATTGCCGTCGCGCATTATTCGAAAAGTATTTTGTTTTAAATTGGATTCGTCTGCCAACGTGAAATGCTATATTTGAGTATTATCTAAATCGAATCAGCGACAAAATATATATACATATATATATATTTTTTTCTACTTATTGGTCTAAATCGGTGCCGAGACCAAATATATATTTTTTACGTATTATTAGAGCTGAAATTGTTCAGCGTTCAACGAAATTTGAATAATGGCTTCACGGGGACCTTCCCAAACCGGTAAGTTGGCTCATTCGATAATCGTATTGCAATTCAATTGATATAATGGCAAATCTTTTGCTTTAGATAATCATTCCAAGCCAAAGGCTCTCTCGCTGCTGGGGCGCTCGACTCGCGACTTGGCCGAGGAGATTGCAAAGTTGCGCAATGAGAACTTTAATCTGAAGCTGCGTCTTCACTTCAAGGACAATGCCAATCATGGCAAGGAGCTAGATGAAGCCAAGATTGTGATCCATGCTTTGCGCCTGGAAGTTGCTGACAAAACTGAATTGCTCAAGGAGGCTGCCGAGGCCATAACCGAGCACGAGGAGCGTGAAAAGGAGTTCATCTTGGAGAATCAGGCACGAATTGCCGAGCTCGAGGACTATATTAAGAACATGAAGGTAAGTGAAGCTAATATGAAGTGATTAAATAACTCAGCATATGCATTATTCAGAAGGAAGAGAAACCACTTGAGACTCTTTTCACACGCGAATCTCGTCTAATGGAGGAGAAGGTATGTCTCTCTCTCTCTTTCTCGATCTCTTTTACAATTT
The DNA here is from genome assembly GCA_030914385.1 of Drosophila antonietae. Taxonomy (NCBI): domain Eukaryota; kingdom Metazoa; phylum Arthropoda; class Insecta; order Diptera; family Drosophilidae; genus Drosophila; species Drosophila antonietae. The sequence goes on from JAUESO010000005.1 coordinate 5,495, forward strand.
GCAATTTGCAGGTGAATCGCCTAATGGAAGACTTGGAAAAGGCCAAGCTAGAAATCGAGCAAATGCACAAGGAACTGAAAGAGCGTGATGCTAAGATCAAGGAAATGACTGAGGAAAACACTAAGATGATGAACATGCTCCAGGAGAACCAAAAGTTCTGCGCCCTGGCTAACGTGAGTGCCTCTTACGGAAATATTCTACTCTAAAATAGACTTCAATTGACATTGCCTACGCTTACAGCATGTGATGGCCGTTCAAAAGAAGGAGCTTGATGGCTGCTTGAAGGAGAAAATGGGCTTCATACAGAGACTGAATGAAATTCGTCCCGAGCTGACTGCACAAAATGAATTGCTCAAGGAAGCAACTGCAACTGTGAATGAGCTACTGGTGAGCTAATGATATATATATATATATATCACATATCTGTTCATATACGATCATATTCATATTCGATCTACACTCTCAATAGGCTTCCACTGACAAGAAGGAGAAATTCTCGCGTCAATTGTTGGAGAATTACAAGTGTGCCATTAATGAATCCAAGATAGAGATTCGCAAGATTAACAATGATATCAACAAGTTTACTGCTCAATATGCCAGCACCTTGGGCCGCGCTGGTGGCAGCGCCAGTGGCACCGCCAGTGGCAGCGCTAGTGGCAGCGCCAGTGGCAGCACTGGTGATTGCAGCTTCAGTAGCTCTAGCAGCTCTCAATTCAACCCGGACCTATCAATGCAGGATCTATCGATTGGGGAGACATCCCAGCTTGACCAAGCCGAAGCAGAGGAGAACGCTGCTGCAGACGTGAGCATCGATCATCCAATTCAGTTACAACAATTTACTTATTGATTTCATTGCGCTTATAGAAATGCATGACTGAGCCGACCAATACTAAGGGACGCTCAGGCAAGCATTTGCGTGGACACGCCAAGCCCACCCTAACCGGACTTCGTCAATTTGTTAAGTGCTTTGGACGCCAGAGCCCGAAGTGAGCTCTCCCAAATAGAGCTAACAAAAAGTCCAATATTTTAGTTATTACCGTTCTTGATTATTGTGGAATAAAAATTTAATTTAAACGCACGCGCTGTGATTTTACTGAATTATCTAGCCGAGATTTCACTCCTGAACCCATTAAAAAATACGAATTCATGGCATAATAGTTTTGTGACAGGCAGAAGGAGACGTTGCATACTCCACAAAGTATATATATTCTTGATCAGCACAAGGAAATGAATTGATATAGATCTGTCCGTCCGTCCGTTCGTATGAACGTCGATATTTCGGAAATTACAAAAGCTGGAGAGCTGAAATTTCACATTAACACTCGCATGTTAGTTATGCTGTTCTAGTTTTTTTTCTCGATAACTCATCCCATCCCAAATTATCGATAAAAATCGAAAATTCGATTTCTTTTCTACGTTTTTTGAGGATAACTTCTACACCACTTGAGCTAAAGACTTCAAATTTATATATTTAGATAGATATTATGGATACGAAGATTCTGGAATTTTCAGACTTTGGATGCCACGCCCACTTCACCATCAATTTGAAGAAAATAACACATTTCAAATACTAGAGACTTGCAATATGGCAATTAGACACATTTGGATGCTATTAATATACTCTAAAAGTTTCATGAAGATCGTCTATCTAGAAATGGAGTTATAAGCGTTCAAAGTAGAGCCCCCACGCTGAAAGGTGCGAAAAGAAGAAGAGTATTAGTTTTTTTTTAGCAGGGTATCTCGTAGTCGAGTAGTCTCTTACTTGTTATTGCTCAAGCTCTCTGCGAGAGAGTTTCTCTATGGCATGTCAGCTCTCTCAACTGATTTGCGCAATGTCGCAAGCAAATTTTTACCGAGTGCAGCCAATTGGGAGCTGTGATGCAATTGCTCCGAATGGCAAAGCAAAGTCAATAAAAGGCCGAATCCTCTGAGCGCGACAATTGCAACGAAAGCTGCTCACCCTCCCCCCCCCCCCCCCTACACCTACCCCTACCCCTACCCCAGCCAACTCCGCACCCAACTAACTACAAATGCAGTTACAAAGAGCCACACGGCTAGCAACTCGATTGGATGTCTGTCTGAGTGCTCATTCAGGGCTTTCATTTTATTGCAGCGCGTGTGAATTTAAATGAACAAGCGCTGACTGCATTCAAAAGTAGCTGAACAGAACGAGGAGAACGAGGAGAACGAGGAGAAAGCAGCAGCAGCAAGAAGAAGAACTAGTTGCAATTACGATTACTTTGACAATTTTGTTCGAGCGCCACTAAGTGGTAGGTGGATGGCATTTGGGAGTGCTCCACTCTGGCAGTGCAGTCGCAATTTGTTGTGTCAGCAGCTGTCCACTGAGCTGAGCCACTTTCACCCAATCTTCGCGCTGCTTATCTATTACGTGCCGCACGCCGCAACTAAAAAACAGAAAACTTCGCAGTGTCCAGCCAGGTGGCCAGGTGGCGGTTGCAACCACGCAGCTGCCATTAAATTAGCGGAACTAAAGCGAAATTCTCTAACGTGTCGAAATGCGTCGAAAATCTGTGAATTGGGTCACTGCGGCAGCGCCCTAATGGAAGCTGCTGCTGCGCCTCAGACTAAGTGTAGTCCAAGTGAATTACATAGGCCAAGGGAATGTGCTCAGGGAGGAGTTGTTAGTAATTCTGCATTAGAGGTTTTTCCTGCTATTGTGTATATTGAGGAATTGAAGATATCATGGAATATGCTTAGGCGACGGTTTAAGTCATGGGAGACAATATTTCCATTGATTAGGCAAGCTTAAGGGATTTCTTCATATCATAATATTAAAAATTTTTCTATCTTTTGTCTATTCTTATGTCTATTCATCTCAATATCTCTCTCTCTCTCTCTCTCTTTCTCTCTTCATGCCTCTTGCAAAGTCAATCTCTTGTTTTCTCTATTCTCTATTTCTGTCTTTGTCCTATTGCCTCTCTCTCGCTTCTTCGCCGTCTCGCGCTCAGTTTATCACCGATTCTCTAACTGCTTCTTTCCATATGTCTCTCTCTCTCTCTCTCTCTCTCTCTCTCTCTATCTCTTACTTATTTTGTAACTTTGCCTACTTTTGTCTCTATTGAGATCTATATATGCATCTCTTTCTTTCTTCTTTATCTATTTTATTCTCTTCTCTCTTTCTCTCAAATGCTTTCTCATTAACTAATTTTCTGTATTCCTCTCTTTGTCTCTCTTTCTCTCTCTTGCTGTCTTTCCCTATCCCTTTGTCATCCTATTTATCTTTCTTTTTTCTCTCTCTCTTTCTATATATCTCTCCCTGTCTCTCTCATTTTCTTTCTTCCTCTCTATATATATATACAAATATCTAATAATATTTCTTTCACTTTCATTATATTCTATATTCTTTCTCGATTTCCATCTTTTTCACTTTCTGTCTGCCTATTTGAATCTCTCCCCTTCCTGCCTACCAGCCATGCTATGCCTGCCACCCCCCCATCTATGCCTCTATCTGGTCCAGAAATATATTCATTTCCATTGACTACAAAATTCCTTTTCGTTTATTTTGTTCTCATGGAGTTGAAGTATTTAAATTTTAAGTATACGCATATATAGAAATTGCACACTCTGCTAGCCTAAAATGTATGCTCTTTATCGAACTTTGATAATATCCACGTTGGTCAGGTAAAACACTGTAATGCACATCTGTTGGCCACGTTCCATCGTACTGGCCTTGCATCGGTCCGTTAGCTCTGGAATGGCTATCAACATGAAAGCCGAACGCCCTTTTCATGGTCTCACAAACTCCATTTTCCGCTGTCGTTGCCAGTTCTCTAGGTGTGGCTGGCTACAGCCTGTGTTGCACTTGTCCCCAGACACACACACACTCACACACACACACACACACACACACACACACACATACACATAGAGAGAGAGACATTTCTGCCCAGTTACCTTTCGCACTTTCAATTTAATGGCCAGGGCATTGACATGAAAAGTGCTCCAGGAATATTTTGAATGGGCCTCGCCGTGGGGATGTGGGGGTGACTGAGTGGGTTCGGCACTTGGTTACTTACTTGCCGGTCTCCTCGACGACTGTGGCCAGCATAAACTCAGTGGACTTATCGTTGACGATGACGTGGCAGTCATCGATATCGGGCGAAATGGCATTCTCGTCCTCTTCCTCGTTGGAGCCGCTGGCCGTGTTAGTGGCCGGCTCATCGGGCATAATGCGGCTGGCATGCCGGCTGCTGTCCAACGCCGTCTCGGCCAGTCGCCGTGTCTGGGCAATATTCTCGATGACGCTGCCGCCCGTCAGCTCCGAGAGATGCGGCTTGCGGGCAGCCCGCTGTTTCCGAGCACGGCTGCGCAGCGCCTGGATAGGACAGGAATGGTGGGTAGGTAAATGGCACAAGAAATGGATGGTAATTGATTAGTAAACGTTCCACGTGCTGCGCTTGCAATATACGAGCAGGATGAGCAGCGGCCATGCGACGAGGCCGCAGCTAATGAGTGTGTGTGTGTAAACAAATCCGACTTAGTTATTCAATGGGAAATTGTGCATTAATCAGCAGACTGCATAGATACTCAATCTGTATTCAAATCCAAATCCGTTTTTGATTAGCTCGCAACTCACCTTGAATATGTTCCAGTAGAGGAAGACCATGATGATGCACGGTATGTAGAAGCTGCTCAGCGACGAGTAGAGTATGAAGTCAGCGTTGTAGAAGGCGCACACATCCGGCTCCCGATTGGGCGTGTTGTTCAGGCCCAGCACTATCGGCGACCCGATGGCAGCCGATATCGCCCACACCAATAATATCGTAAGGCAAACGCGGCGACTATTTTTGTGCTTTGCATATTTTATTGGCTGCGTCACAGCGATGTATCTGCGGAATGTTGGTGCGGGATGCCAGCGTTAAGGACTATGTATGTATGCAGATGCTGCAGTTGCAGTATTAAATGCCTTACCTGTCTATTGAGATGGCGACTAAATTAAATATCGATGAAGTTGAGCATATCACATCCATGGCTATATAGAAATCACAAACAACATTAGGCAAAGCCCATGCACCATTCACCTGAAAAGAGATGAAAGAGAGAGGGAAATTAGTCATATTTATATACATACAAATGCTTAATATTTATGAATTATTTTAGTTTATATAATTTCACTGTAACACTGCCATCCATGTGCGATCTCTAATGTCTTTCATGTACCATCACTAAGATAAGCAGTGACAAATCGCAGGCGAGAGCTTTCTCGTAATTTGTAAATCCGTTATTGTCTTCTATGCTCTTCCCACTTGTGTCTTTTGTCTTACGTGATTTAGCGTGCCCAAGAGATTTGCATGTTACGCGTAGCCCCCACATAATAAAGTGTGAGAGTGAGACAACTAGAGCGCATAGCTGAGAGGCGTTAGGAAGATGCGTGTATATTTGAGTAGGAGAGTGAGAGACTGAGTCTTTTAGCTGTGTGCATATTGAATGCATTTTGAAGAGACTCTGTTAGATGTGCAAAGAGCGCTGTTAAGAGACTGAGTAGACTATGTGTACTGGCAGCTCTTTTGTGACGTCACATTTGCGGTTTTGTCATGCCAAGATCAATGTGCGCGCAGCTTATTGCGAAAAAATTACCTCACACTTTCAATTTAATTGAGGTTTTATAACATCAATTCCATATATGTACATGTATATTTTGTTCTTCCTTTCTTTTCTGACAATCAAATTGCATTCATTGCGAAGAATTTTAAATCAATTTGGCAGCTACCTCTCTCTATCACACTCTCTCCCAAGAGATAGGTAATTTTTTACTATTATTTTTTGCATCATTTGAGTGAGTAACAATTTCGCTTTGAAAGACATAAATTTCTATTGGCTGTCGTCCATTGTTGTGCCGCCTTTTTGGACAGAGCGGCAAAGATGAATGGATTCCATTTTGCCGATAGAAATTGCTATCGCAGCCAGCACAAATACATTTAACGATGTCAATTTGATCCTAAGTGTCATATGGAAAAGCAATTTAATTTCCAATTGCCAAGCGAGTGTCTGGGAGTTGCCTGCAATACTCTCATTGCTTCGCACAGCGCACAGGACTTGCCACGCTATCCTTAGGCAGTGGCAAAGAGAGGGAGAGAGAGAGAGGGAGAATGGGTAAGTGGTAGAGTGAGGTGGGCAAACATAAATCCTGGACGGCTGTCGACCATTGTCATCTATCAATAACAATATTCTTTCGTGCCTCAGCTACAAATTAGTTTTTCGAGTCTATCGCTGGGCGCGCATCTATGAGCTGAGTTTCAGTTTACTTGCAGCAGCTACGGCCGACGCCCCCATCCACGCCCACTCGAGTCCATAAAAACCTCAACAATAACGCAAGGAATTTCGAAAGCCAAACAATTTGTAGCACACAAAGCACATAAAAAAGAAAGGCAAGAGGCAAAGGATGATCAGGTCTGGGTGTGCCTGTGCCTGTGTGTGTGTGTGTGTGTGTGTGTATGGAACTGACAGCCACACACACAGACACACACACATATATTTATGTTCTGGCATCCATATTTGCAGCAATCCAGACAATGTTGGGATAAATAAATAGAAAGCCGATCGGTTTATATTTAAAGTAGGCAAACAAACTCCACAAAAAGTGCAAAATATTTCAGATTACACACACACACACACAGACACACACACACACACACAGAGGCGCTGGCACACACATGCGGCGCCAAAAGTTTAGCTGTGAAAGTGAAAGTCAGGCGAAAGCATTGAGGAAAAATGTTAAGAAAAATGCTCGGATAGACTTGGGTCTAAGCGAGCATAACAAAAGTTGAGCAGCGCTAAGAAAGTGGCAAAAACTTTTTGATATAAAGACATACGCACGACTGCGCCCTCACACACACACACACACACACACACACACACGCGCACGCATAGACCAGCTCACGTACACACTTATAGATATACATAATGTAACACGTAAGCTGCTCAAGAATTTTTACAGCGTTTATTTGCTTCCTGTTCTCTATTGTCGCCGCCATTATGGAAGCCGCCCACCAGTCAACGCTGCCACCACCCCTCCCTCTCTCTCTCTCTCTGTCCGACGGCCTGCGGGCATTGTATGTTAGATTGCGTATACGCGACAGCAGCCAGCAGCAACTGAAATCCAACTATAATTTATAATGTATTGGCATTTTGGCGAGAGCATTGAAAAACTACACCATGCCATGCGAACGACAGACGCCGTTATTTGTGTATTTGTGGCGCCAACAACTGAACACAACTGTCCCCCATCGATTATTTGATCATCTAAGTGAATCAAATGTGAGGCGGCGCGCCCTTGAATGCAAATTTAATATGAGCGCACATACATACATTGCTGCTGATCCCATTTAAAGTTTCGTTCGCCAAATTATTTGCCGACTTATGAAAGTAAAAAAAAAAAAGGGGAATTTTCAATGGTTTTTCAATTTATGCAGATTGTATGCATAGGTAAAGGCATTTAAAGGTCTGCTGACCTTTCAACTGACCTAAGGTCTGCCACTCACTCACTCGCTCTCTCTCTCTCTCTCTCTCTCTCTCTCTCTGCAGTTAGCTTTAACAGCAGCAGTTTATAAAATATATAAATTTATCTATTTGCGGCCACAGATACAAAACCAAAAGGGACAAAGCCCTCGGAACAGGCGCTGCCAACGGCGACAATAAGAATGGCAATGCGTATGGGGCGAATGGCTATAGAATAGTCAACAAACAAGTATACACAGAGTGAGAGAGAGTGAGAGAGTGAGAGAGAGAGAGAGAGAGAACAAAGCACACGTAGCATTTTGATAATTGAGCTTCTGGTTTTTATGGCTTGCACGCAGATAGAGTTTAGATGTTCGTGTGTGTGTGTGTGTGTGTGTGTGTAACGGTATATCGTTGTGTTTGCCTTTTCCCTTGTGTTAAGCAGCCGATACCCCTAAGAGTTTCTAGCCTTCCCACTTGATATGAGCAACTTCCTTGCTAAATCACTAAAACCAACAACTTCTACAAATAGTATGGCCAACCACAAGCAGCTAGAAAGAAACTTTAAGCACGCTCGCATTTGTAATGGATAAGTTCGAGCTGAAAGTAAAGCATTAAATATTGATTTGTCTAGTTGCAAATAGATATCAGCTAATAGGAAATTATCAAAGATATATTAGAGCTGATGTATTTAAAAAAAAGAGAAACTTATTAACTTTTAATTCTAGCATTCAAGTTGCTTCCTTGAGCAATAGGTTAATATTTTCCAATTGGAATATGTACATCATTTGTAAGTCAATCTATCTCTGTCTCACTCTCCCTCTCTGTAACTATCTCTCTCGCTCTCTTTCGCTATCTTTTTCTCTCTCTCTCTCTCTCTCTCTCTCTCTCTCTGTAACTACCTCTCTCTCCTTTTCACTCTCTCTGTTCTTTAAGCAACTCCAGTATTTAAGCTTCTGCACTTCCTACAAGATTTGTCCAATTGGAAAGTATTCATTATTCAAGTGGGATATCTATTCTAATGATAAAAAGCAGCTCACATGCCTTATCCAATTGGAACTACTTTGAATTATTCCAATAAGAAATATATACCATATATGTTGTAGATAATGCTACAAATATCAACTTTTAGTCAACTTTGAGATTGATGCCCACAGCTCTCTCCAATTGGAACGTATATGTGCATAATTCTAATTAGAAATCAATATATATTTATATATTAATATAGCTGATGCTTCAATTATAAACTTTGATCATTACAGCTCGCTCAACCATATCACCAGTCCAATTGGAAGGTGTGCATACATCCAATTGGAATTATATAGCACAGCTGCTATTCTATATATAAATTAACTCAACTATAATATTTCACTTGCAAGCTTATTCCACTCTATTGCGCATCCAATTAGAATGCATACAACATTCCAACTAGAAATAGATGCTTTAACTCATGCAATGATGCTGGCATTAAAGTGTCGTCTCCTGCAAGACTTTTTCCAATTGGAATTGCCTTTGCTGTGCATAATTGCAACTAGAAATGCATCACTTAGCTAATGCCAGCTGCATTGGCTCCACTTATTACAGCTGCCTTGCCGCATTGGCTTCCCATAATAATTCTTAACTTTTCATTATGCTATATTTGTCTTTCATTATTTTTGCACTGGCATTTGCCATGTTCACTTGTGGGCGTGGACGTGGGCGTGGACGTGGGCGTGGGCGTGGGCGGTCTGGTAAAAGTTTTTAATTAAATTCAACTGATGGAAATGTTTTTTCTGCGGGAGTGTGGGCTGCGGGTGTGAGCTAGTTAGAGTGGGGGGTGTCTCGAGGCCAACGCACTTGAAGTTCTGCTGTTGGTCAATGTTCGACTTAGTTTTTGGCCGTTCTATAAATATCAATTGTCTCTCTCTCTCTCTCTCTCTCTCTCTCTTTCTCTCTGTCTCATTATCTGCATTGCGCTGGCAAATTTATGAGCCATCTCCATTGCGAGAACGCGACGACAGCCACAATTTGTCACTGGCTCAAATCCGATTTGGCATTAATTAGCCCCAATTACACGATTACATATAAAGTGCGAGAGCAGTCCATCTCGCTCGCTCACACTGCCTCACTCTCTCTCTCACTCGCTCACTCGCACACTCTCTGTTTACTGTTAGTGTGTGTGCGTATTTGTTTGTTCGTTTATTTGTTTGTTTGCTTGTGTTTGGCATTTGTTTATCAACATTTAACACCGCCAACTGAAGCCGCGCCATATTGTGGCTCTGTCAGCCGCTGTTTACATTATCTCTGCGCCAGTGTGTGTGTGTGTGTGTGTGTGTGTGTCTGTTAGCCTGCATCAATTGCGCAGTGGTTATATAATTTGTGTCATTTTAATTTTATTACGTTTGCAAATGTTTTTGAATTGCATCAAATCATTTCGTGAATTTATAAACAATCGAGTCAGATTGATTTCTTTTTTTTTTATAGTATTTTATATATTTAAAAAAAAAAGTTTATTCAATTGCTAATCAAATTTATATCATTTTGTACTATAATTTAATAGCTTAAAACTTTTGCAATAGGAAATGAATTTATTTCATGCACAGAATGCTTTACTTTCATTCTTACTTCAGACATATATCGTTATAGAATTAACATTCAAACATTTCAGTGTCAATTAAGCAGAGCTCGCAAGGAAGCCGTTGGGCAGTTCGAAAAGTAAAAAATAATAATAAAACTCTCTTTCATACACACTTAAAAAAAAAGAGTAACAAATTGCAATTCTTCTCAAAGAACTCTTTCCCACTCAGACAGCAACGATCTGCTTTTGAGTTTTTTCCACGATCCTCATTCAAAGACGTTTTTGTTACGCTCAATGCAGATAAACATTTTCTCTGTATGTATTGGTGTGTATGTGAGGATTCTTTTTGCTAAACACATACATGTGTGTATGTATTGTGACTTTGAATGGCAATACGCAACCTTTTTAGATCTCCATCTTCGAATAAGTCACAGTGTGCGAGCTTCTATCGTATTACTCGCAAAATAAGTCTCCTTAAAAGAGTATAACGCCAATTGCTCAACACAAAACTGTCAGGCGAAGACAGAAACGGAAAAAAATACTCCTGCTTAATCTAATCTTAACTAAACTTAATCTAAACGGAAATTAATTAAAAATTATAAAATTACTTAAAGCTATATTAATTCTAACATAGGATAAATAAGGAGAAAAAAAAATATATATATTTTGTGAAAAGTATATGAATACTATAAAAAAATAAATGTTCATGTCAAGACACGATCCAGCAGGTCTTGAGGGTGAAGGCGTTTTAGTCTTCTTCTAGTGGATGTACGTCTAAGGGCTGCTGTACCTAGGCGCCTGGCCAGGCTATTTGAATGGGAATTTAACCTATCTTGGTACTTTTTGGCCACTTCCTGGATTTTGTCTTTGTGAGCTATGAAATTAATTCATTTCTCTATGAGGCTTTAAATGCTATGTGCGCCCATCTCTCTCTGTCTCTCTCCCTCTCTCTCTCTCTCTCTTTCTCGATCTCCGTATCTATCTCTCACTATCTCCATCTCTTTGGCTTTTGCTCTTCTTCTGCTGCACTTGTTTGCCTTGCATTCAGGCCCTGTTACAACATGAATGTGTTTTGAAGGCTTTCGGTTTTGGCTCGCCCATGCCCACGGGACATGGAAGAGGCTGCACGTGTCATGCCTTTTATTACATCTTGTTGTTGTTGTTGTTGTTGCTGCTGCTGGCTGTTGTATGTCTTGTGGTTTTAGGGTCTTGAAACTTCGATAGCCTCGAGTGTCGGCTCTAATTGCTAGTGCCTCGCTAGCGAGCATATGGAAAAGGTGACACTCTGCCACGAGCTGGGCAAAAACTTTTCTAAATGTCAATTTACATTACTTCCACATACTGTGGCAGCAGCAGCAGCATCTGCACTTTGTCATGCCGTTCACAAGCGTTAAAGGTCTTTCATATTCAGATGTTGAAGTGATATTAGTGAGCAGTTCAGTTGATAGAGAGAGAGAGAGAGAGAAAGCTGACTCAGATCAGCTTTCATTGATCAGTTGATGCTTAGCTCTTCTCTAGTGTCTTTAGCTCTAGCTGATTCATGTTGCGGCTCTCATTATCAATATCCAATTCTGGCGCTGACACTCTTCTTTAATGACACTTTAGCTGTATATGTTGCTATAGCTCTTCTCAGGTAATCCTTTTTATTTGCTAGCTCTATCTCTATCGGTTTTCTAACTTTCATCTATGTCTCCATTTATCTTCATCTGCTCTTAACTCCATTTCATCTTCTCTGTCACATGTAAATCTATCTGATTCTTTTCTCTGACTTCTTCTCTTCCATGTCTTTTGCTTTTCTAGTATCTCTATCTCTCCCTCCCTTTCTGTTTCTGTTTCTATCTCTCCCTCTGATTTCAACTCTTTTCTGGTATCTCTAGCATCTGTATCTGATTCTAATTCAATTTGATTCTTAGCTCAAATCTTCTTCTTCCTCTCTAACATTTTTATCCTTTTCAAACTCTAGCTTTAGATCTTCCCTTCTCTTCTCTGATTATAACTTTAACTCTTCTCTGCTACCTCTAGCATCTCTATCTGATTCTAACCCTAGTTGAGCCTCTGTCTTGGTTCAATTCCCTTTCTTCTTCTCTAGTATTTCTATCCCTTTCAGATCTCTGCTCTACTCTGATTCTAACTCTTTTCTAGTTTCTCTAGCATCTCTATCTGTTTCTCATCCAATTAGATTTTTATTTCAAGTCTTTTTCTTTTACATCAGCTCTTCTATTCTCTATCTGATTCTAACTCAAGCTCTTCTCTTCTCCATCTCTATCTGATTATAATAACAGGTCTTAATTATTATTTCTATAACATCATTATCTCTGTCTCTATAACCTCTATCTCTATTTCTATCTCTAGTGTCTAATATTGATATTAAATTCCAACTCTAGCTCTTCTTTATCTCTTTCTAATTCTCCCTCCATACATTCTACTTCTCTCCTACCTTCATCTCTACTTGATTCAAATTCCAGCTATTCTTCCACTGAAGTATTTTCATCTTAATCAGATTTAAACTTCAGCTCTTCTCAATCTATCTATCCCTTATCTATCATTTGTAGTACCTCTCACTCACTCACTCTCTCTCTCTCTCACTATATATATATATCTATCTTTAACTTAATCTCTGTCTCTCTCTCTCTCTCTCTCTCTCTGCTCTTTTAGCAAATAAATAGTTTTCAAATATTGCCTTTCCATCTTCCTGTTGAACTGTTTAATATTGCTGCCGGGTTAAATTCATTGAGTGGCGGATTAATTGAATACCGTAAAGCTTATTTATAGCTGAGCTGTGAAATTTGTTTTTGTTTAATTGAATTTGCATTTAATGTAATCTTTGCCAAAGCATTTTGCGGTGCCTGCGGAGCGTGCAGAAGTTACGCAAAAAGTCTAAAGATGGAATTTTGAAGGCCACAGCCGCAACTTTCTGCCGTTCGGGGTTAGTTCATTAGACGGATTGCCGGGATTGCCGGGCTGCCGACAGTAGAGCAAAAGCAGAAGCAGAAGCAGAAGCAGAAGCGTTTAAAAATAGCTCAGCCATAAGTCTAATTAACTGCCAAAAATATGCCCGGGCGTGTGGACTACGTGCCACAGGCAGACCCGTAGCCGGAGCCGTAGCTGAAGCTGTAGCTGTAGCTGTAGCTGGAGCTGGTGCCGGAGTCACAGACAGAGCCACAGCTAGAGCCGTAGCGATAGCTCCACGGGGGCACGCCCACATGGCGTGTAACCACGTCGTTTGGCAAAGCAGCCAACAGCTGGCAGCTTGCTTGACTGAGGGAGCGCAACAGCCTCAAGCTAGGAGCGTGGCCACGTGCCACAAGCAGTCTGACCACACAAAGAAACACGCAGAGTGCGAGAGAGCGAGAGGGAGAGAGAGAGAGAGAGAATGGCTGACATGTGAGTGGAATTTGAAGGATTGCGGCGAGTGTAAATAAAATCAAATTATACAAAGGCAGCCGCAGTCGAAACTCAAATTTTTGGCAAAACTTTGAGCATTAAAACCCAAATAAAACTACAAAACAAAACAAAGATGCCCCAACGCTTGCCCAGCACACACAGAGCATCTTGATGAACATGATTCAAATGTTGATGTTGATGTTGATTCTGATGTTGCTGTTGTTGTTGTTGTTGTTGTTGTTGTTGTTGTTGCTGTTGCTGCATTTTGTACCCAAATCAAAAAAACTTTTGCCAGATTGAATGCGGCTTTAGCTGGGTCTGTCGCTGAGTTGTTGGCCATGAGCTCAACTATTTCTTTGTGCCACATAATGAGCATAATTTGCTACGCATGTCCATTGGCGTCGTGCCCCTTGCAACCCCACACACACCGCCCCCCCATGCGCCTGCGGTGGCCCAGTGGAGTATCAAAAATCTGTTTGAAGTTGAAAGCGTTTTTGGCAAAATTTGGACAAGAGTCCAACTAGAGCTTTTGGGCCAAAAATTGTGGCTGCCGCACTGAGAGCTCTGGCTCTCGCTGTAGTTGTGAATGTGAGGCTCGCTCTGGTGGTGGGGCGGTGGAGCGGATGGGCGTGGCTGTGTTGATGTGCCCGAAAGGGTTTGTCAGTTCGTTATGTTCGCTTGCTGGTTGCGTTTTTCTTGGAAAATGTTTACCTACTTTTGGTTTTATAATTAATTTTAAAAAGCTTTTAATGGCTGGCACGCGTTGCCCAAGACGGCCAAGCAAGCCGTCAAGCCCTTGACAACGGCAGCTCAACCACTCTCTCTCTCTCTCTCTCTGCCTCTCTCTTTGAAGGAACTCTGCTGCTTAGGCTAAATCTGTCGGCTTCGACTTTGGCCTCAGCTTTGGCCCCAGCTTCAGGCCCATTCCCCGTCGCAGCAGCTGCTCTTGATCCTTGAAGCAGCTAATTGGCTCGCCAGTGTGCACATTTCACTCAAATCGCTTTCGCCTTTGGCATCGCGAATGAAGATGAAGATATTCCGCTCTCTGACATAGCGGCACCTGGACATTTATTAATGTTCTAAAGACAATATGAAACGCTTAGTTATTCAGGATGTTTTTTTATAATTAATTGAAAAGCAAGAATTAGGCTAAGCTTAGCAATGCTTCACTCATTTCTTTTCATTTTTATGTTTCCCCCAACTAGATAGTATTTGTGCTACTCTCTCTATCTCTTTCCATAACCTGCTGCATTAGGCGCCAAAGTCAGCCACTTGGGCGACTCCTGCTGCTGCTGCTGGTGCTTGGCGCTTGCTTAGCAGCTGTCAGTCGTGTTGATGTTTGTCGCAGGCAAACGACATGATAAACGAGTCAGCGTAAACGAGTTTAGTTGGCAAGTGATAAACCAAGACAGAGAAAGAGAAAGAGCTCAAATTGACAACAGTCGGGAGACTGCTGCTGCTGCTGCTGCTGTTGTTGCCTTTTCGGCATTGAGCTCAAAGTATGCCATAACATTTGGCTTTTTATGAATTTTCATAATTTGGCGTAATCGTGACAGAGATAGAGAGAGTGCGAGAAAGAGAGGCGAGGATGGAGCGAGTATGAAAATGTCACAGCAGCTGCATAAGAATTCTGGCTGGGATTTTCTTTGGCATTGGGCAGCTATAGAACTGGGAGCTGGGAGCTGCCTGTTTCTGTTTTTATGCGTCAGGCATATTACATATTTATATGTATATGTATAATGCCCGGGTACAGGGCGAACGGATATGTTGTGGTTGGGCGCGACTTTTGCCTATTTTATGAGCATCATAAAAGTTTACTTAGTGTGGCCAACCGTGCAATGGTTGTGGCCAAAAAGTTGGCGATGTCGTCGACAAGCAACCGCCACAAACTAAAAGCAAAACCAGCGCATAAGGGTCATCAAATAATTTGTTTATGTTTCGCAATGCTGCAAGACGACGCGACGTAAGCTAGCCCGCTAACCTGCTAGCCCGGCTCAATCCACGAGTTGCATAATTAGCTGTGTCAGCAGCTGTCGCACTGAATGAAGAGCTTAATAGGCCAGCAACTGGCCAGTTAAGCAACTAAACAGGCGCTGAGGAAATTAAAATGGTTTGCAAAAAAGCATTGCCTACTTTTATGGGCAGCGCTGTGGCGTCGTGTTAAAAATGTGTTGCCTACTTTTGCGGGCCAGCGAAAAGTACATTCAAATTGCATTGGCCATTGACACTGACCGTTAGCAACACTCGCGTAATCAAGTTAACGCAATAGAGAAACAAATTGCTATCTTCTATAGCCCCCGCACAGTCCGGCAGCCCCTTAGCTCGCCCAAAGCCCAACGACGACTATTATACAAGTTTCGCATACATTTTTTTGCTATGCCAAAGGAAAAGTTAATTGAACCTGCTCCGCTCTAATAGAGTAACATACACTAGCTGGCTGTCAGCACAGTGGAGAGCGGGTGTAGAGCAGCAGAGCCAAAGACAAAGCACACAGACTGAAGGGGGCCAAAGCTGTTGCTGCTGCTGCTGCTGCTGCTGCTGGTGTTGCTCCTTCTGTTGTTGCTGTGATATCATATCAGGCGCGCAGGGCAATTAATTGACTTATTTATTAAGTTTTTTGCGCGCGTGTGTGTGTGTGTGTGTATGCTCGGCTCAAGTACGCAAGTGTGTGTGTGCTAGCAAAAGTACCATCCATGGTTGTAACAACTTTAGTGTTCTGTGCGCCATTTTTAATAGCCTCGAACGGCCCCAAAGGCGATGTCGAGGGCAATGCCTGCTGTTTGGGTGTCGCTCTCCCTCACTCTCCCTCTCTCTCTCTCTTTGTGTGTGTGTGTGACTCCTGCAGCTGCTTGTTACAGTGCGTATTGAGATTTTAGCACAAATTAGTTGTCATTAGCGTCAAGGGAAATTTTATTTTATGATGACATTTCCTACGCTCCGGCGCCATATTTTACCTCCAAAGAGCTTTTACTTGACACACGTATGTGGGTGTGTGAGTGAGAGTGTCTCTCACTCTCACTCTCTCTCTCTCTTTCCCTGTGTATTCGTATTTTAATATAATGAGAGCTTTGCATAAGCCTGATTGCGTTCACATGCTGACAAGTTGTGTCATCGAATTAGCAACTACTATGCATGACAAATGCGTCTGGGGAATCAATCAATGGAGAGAGAGAGGGAGAGCGAGAGGCATGTGAGACAACAATACAGCAATAAATGATTGGCAATAAAAGTGTTTCATAATTAACTTTCGCATCTTATGAAAAGGCCTGAAAATTGTAAATAGTTTTGGGGCGCAGCTGGGCGCTAGCCACAGGCCCAAAACATTTTTCTAGCCAAAAACAAAGCCTGCAAAGGCATACAATTTTATTTTTCTTTATTTCTAATTTAATTTAAAACATTTTATATTTTTATTTTTATTTTTATTTTTTTGCATTTAGCTTTTAAGCTGTGGTATGGACCCACAGCTTGATTAAACGCTGTGAGGCTGGGCGTGGCTGGGTAGAAATTTAAAGCATTGTTAATTATTTAAGTTGTAGCTGGGGCCGGGCGCCGGGCGCCGGCTCGTTCTAGTGGCATTAAATTAGCTAAATAACCCAGGATGGGTTGGCAACCCGTGAACAGGATGCTACGCACTGCTACACACGCATGCGAGCGTCGGCTGCGATGTTGATAATGCGAGCAGAGCAGAGCCAACGTCAGCAGGAAGTGCGCGCTTTAGCTTACTGTGTGTGTGCGTGTGTGTGTGTGTGTGTGTGTGTATGTGTGTGGTGTAAGCGGAGCGGTATTCACGGTCGCCAAATGGCGATAATTTTGATAGCAGCCATTTAGCTGAGACCTTTTGCACCCACAAGCCTGTGCACTCGCTGGAGTTTCATTTCCCACTTTGCTGCTTCTTCTTTTTGTTGTTTTCTTCTTTTTTGTGTGTGTGTGTGTGCGAAGGAAACCACAAAACTGTTGCAGGAAAGGGAAAGCGGTACAGGAAGGGGCTGAGCAGCCGCTAAGCGTGTGAGTGTTGAAAACTTTTGTCGGTGGCCAATTTCATGCTGTTGGATTATTTATTTGAATTGATGTGCGGCCTGGCTGCAGTCCCTCGCCCTCGCCCTCGCCCTCGCCCGTGCCACGCCTCGAACATGTCTTGTTCTGGCTGCCTGCCATGGATTTATATAAATTTTCTGGTCGCTCAACTCAAGTGGCTGCCATTTGAAGTTGCTGGCAGCGGGGCCAATGCCAGCACCAGCGCCTGCTGCCACATGCCGTTATGGCCGTTTGGAATGTTTTGGCCAGAATGCAGCAGCTGCCGCTCTGACTGCCTGCTAAAGTCAACACATACTCTCGCTGCATAAATAAACACATACGAACAACTTTGCAGACTTGTCTTGAGCTCGACCTCTTGACCCGGGGCACCGGGTGCTGCAACTGCAACACCGTTAGGCCCTGAGCTCAATCGAAGTGCGGACAGTTTGCGCTGCAATCAAATTATTAATTTTGTAAATCTTTTAAGCTCAACACTGAAATTTGGGCCCTTCATCAAATATATATATATATTTGGCTGAGTTCTAAGCAGCTTTGTGAGCGACTCTGCTCCGGCAGTTAGTTTAGCAACTCGCGTAAGCTGTGGACATTTCCGTTTAATCTTTAAAGTTGCTGCTTGTTTTAAATTAAATTTTATATTCAAGCTTTAGCCGCTGGCCGAATGCCAGAGCTGCCGTGTTGCCTTACATATAGTATATACAGGGCTATTTAAATTAAACAAGTTTGTTAGCTGCTGGCCCCAAGGCCATGACTGCAACTCAAGAGACTGAGGGTTGCCTAAGAGAGTTGCTGTTATCATCATCAACAATATTAACAAAAATCACTTTATGCGATCGATCGTTGGATTTGGTTCAATATTAATGCATATGAATATTCTCTTACTATAGCTGAGGCAACACTTGAAAACAAGGCTAGCATATATCAGTCGAGTGTTAGTCGCTATCTGTATATCAGTGCCTCTCACTCACACTTTCGGTTCTTCAACGAGCTCGTTTGCGATCGACTCGCCTTCGTTCGTTTTTGTTTTGCATCGCTCTGGCTGTTACCCGAAGCTTAAGTGTGATGTGTGTAAGCGAGAGTTGTCTTCGCTAACTACAGCAATTGAGTTCGCGAATTGAGTGCGAGCATGTGTGTGTGAAAGAGAAGTCCGTTTGCATATTCTATTTGTTACCTGCTCACTGACTGAGCCTCACTATTGGCGAGCGCCAATCGTATCGGTACCCAAACGAAGTTCGTTAGAAGAGCGTCACACGAATAGTTCAACTCGCGCTCAAACGAAAATAACCGATGTCTATTGCTGAGGACGAGAAAGAGAGAGTATGATTTCTTCAGTTGATCTCGCAAACTGAGCGTAAATAAGTTAACTTATTCTCTAGTGCAACAAGTGGGTTGTATAAGACTTTTTTTTTTATAGCATATGCATTCTAGCTAAAATTACTTTCAGATTAATGGAAGCTCTGTATATATATAAAATAAAATAAAGTAAAATAAATAGAAATGCATTTAAACTTCTTACAGATTAACAGAAGCTCTGCAATTTCTATAAATATATATAAAGTAGAAGAATTTACAGCAAGAAAATAGAAATGCATTTAATTTTCTCGCTCAGTGGGCTAGCAAATAATTGTGCTTAATTATTTTGATTAAGTCAATTAAGTTTTTAAGTTTTAGTAGTAAAACAAAGTTGTTCGCTGACTTCGATGCTTTTGCAGTTCCAATGGCCTGCCATTGAAAACTATATAATATAAAGCTATCATGTAATTTATAAAAACACTTCAGCATTCGACTTTGCCATCTACTACTTTGGATACTCAACTTTACTAATTGTTTGCCCTGCAACAACAACAGATCAGCCATAATAATTAACACATTATGAAATTAGTGTGAAGAGCACTTGAAGCACAATTGACTTGAGATTGCATTAAATATTGTTGCTCTCGAGCTGCTGTAGCTGCACGCATCGACTTATGCTTCCGGTTCGCAAAGCTGACACCTTGGGTACACGTTTTAATGGCTCTTATTTTGAGCTTAAACAAAAAACGAAAAAAAAAAAAGCTCAATGTCCTGTGACGTCTTTGTCGACCCTTCACTGGCTGCTGGCCACTTAGCTCCTGACCCCGATGAACCTGCTTAGCTCTGCTGCCTGCTTATATTAAACAAATACAATCAAATAATTTCGGCTCATGCATAATAAAAAAGGCGACGGACGAGCGATGCCTTGAAGAGGGTCACCAGGACAAGAGATATAATAATAGCAGTGCCACAGAGAAAGTGTGTGAGAGAGAGAGAGGGCAAGCTTATGTATATGTATGTGTGTGTATATCTCTCTCTGAAATTGGAATTGAGATGGGCATGGGGAGTGCGACACTTGGCTGTCAGTGCCAGGCGACTACGCGACTATTTTTGCCAAAATATTTTTCCATTTTTTGTATTCTATTCCATTTTTTTTCTCTCTTTTTTTTTGCTTCCTTTTTTTTGCACCAAATGCTGACTAAGTGCCGATGCCGACTTCGCCTCTCTCTGTGCACCCTTTTTACTTTCATTGGAGCGCAAATAAATAAATTTAATGCGCCAACTGGCTAAAAAAAAAAACAGAAAAGATTGCTTTTGGCCCGTTTCGGACACTTGTGGCGATTGCAGAGCGCAGCAAGCGCAGACAGAGACAGAGCTAGAGGCTTGGCCCAGCTTACGCATCGAAGCGAGGATTAGCTACAGCAGCTCTGAGAGTATATATATATGTGTGTGTGAGTGTGTGTGTGTTCTCTGGTTTGTGTACATTAATCAGTTTATATATGTATATACACTACATCTTCTATTTTTTGCGTCTAAAACTTTATTCTTGGCACTTTGCAGCGGCTGCTTTGGGGCTGCCAAAGTCTATGCATGTCTGTATATACATACATATATTATATATGTATGTGCTCATATTGATAAGACATTTGGTATAATTGCAAATAGCAAATCGAGCAATAATGCTGCTGAATTATGCATTAAGATAAGCGTTTTTGGGGCTTTGTGTGCTTAACTTGTTTTTTTTTTTTTTTTTTTTTTTTCTACTGAGTTATTTATTTATTATTTTTTTTGCAGCTTTGAGCCTGCAGCCGCAGCGAGCTAAGCAGCAACAACATCACATACAACAGCAATTAGAAGAGTCTAACATGTGTAAAGCCACCAAACACACGCAAACAGAGAAAGAGAGAGAGTGAGAGAGAGTGAGAGAGGGCACACACACAGTCGTGACATGCTTATGGCAATGAACATGAAGCAAACTTGAGGCAGACATATACTTTGACTTTGCCAGCAGTGCCACGCCCACTGTCAGCTAAAACGCCCACACATTGCACGCTTTTACACTGTCAATGGGCACTTGAATGTTGACAAAAGCTTTCAACTGGCATATACAACCACTTAAAAGAGGCAAGCACACACAGAGAGAGAGAGAGAGAGAGAGAGAGAGAGCGAGAGCGAGAGTAGGAGAGAGATGTGAATCTGCTTTTTTTTTTGCTTTCTTCTATCTGCCGCGAGTTGAAATGAGCTAAGCCGCCGCAGCACACGACATCGGAGCCAAGCTGGAAAGACGGAGCCCGAGTTAACTCTCTGCTCGTCTGTTTGGCTATCTGTTCGTCTGTGTCATAAGCAATACGCTCGACAATAATTCTCTTTGTTGTGGGGCTGAGTTAGCCAGCGGCTGTCTCTTGTTGCATTCGAAGTCCTCTGTTGGGTCTGATGCTGCCACCAAATCACAATCTTCATGCCGCCCTTCAAACACACACACAAACACACACACACAGAGGGAGTCACTCATTTTTATGAGTTAAGTGCTATCCACACACAGCACCCTAACCTTGTGCGACCGCCGCCCCCCACCCCACACATCTATCCCACTCAAAGCTGGCCCCGTTACACAGTCGCCCAGTGCCCGTGTTACTTGCCCACTTATTGTGCTGTTGTTGACGCAAATCCTCTTAACTAAATCAATTTTCATTTGTGTTTACGTGTGTGTGTGTGTGTGTGTGTGTGTGTGTGTGTGTGTGTGTGTGTGTGTGTGTGTCTATCTCTCTCTCTCTCTGTGGACATACGAATACAAATGCCCATGGACTTGGGGACAGCTAAATAATTGTGCTTGTATTTCGGATTGCTTCATATCGTTAGTTTGAGCCCTGAAAAGTATGCTATATATTTTGTTCTTCTCCTTCATTTCGCCTTTTTCGCTCGCACTGTGACTGAGCCTGCGACTGTGTTGGGCAACAGAATTCTGATTTCGTTATGACTCGAGTAAAACATTTGACGCGCACATGCACAACAGCTTGAGCGAGGGAGGGAGGCAGAGAAAGTGAGAGAGAGAGAGAAGCCAGAGTGAGGTGGAAATACTTAGTAGCAGATCTGTGTACATAGTGAATATTAGAAAAAGATATAGATGTAAATAGTATATAGTATGCATATTGCTTAAAATCGAATGATCTATAGCAGAAGTGAGCGAAATTTAGTCAATATTTGCAAACTTTGACTTTGAATAACTAAAAGTGTTAAGAAATGAATGGAAAATCAAAATTTGCAGCTAATAGAGGGACGAGCACAGAGTTGCGATCTCATTCCCATTAAAAGTCTTGGGGCAATCGTGAAAGGAAAACTGGAACAGGCCGATGCAGCCTCAATGCCAATGCAATGCCTATGGCATGGCTTAGATCGAACCTTATCGAATGAAGTTCCAAAAGAAATATGCAAATTTTAGTAAATAACATGTTAAAAAGCATAAATCAAGTTATTTCTAACAAAGGGTTATGGAAAATATATTACAAATGTATTAATTCATTCACTTTGTGAGTTTGTGCTATTATTATTTTTTCTTTTTAAGTCTTTTCATACCCTGCGAGGTTCCTATAAAATTAATGCTTAATGTAAAAGTAAATGTGATAATTGTGTGATTAATTAACCAAATTGTGATTGTTGTTTATGTAAATTGTTATTGAAATATCTGTAGTGTTATACTGTAAATAATTGTACCTTTATGTTCAACTTGTTAAGCTGCCAATTAGGTAGCAAAAAGCCTGTTTAAATAAAATAATATAAACCTTTAAAAAAAAAAATAAAAAAAAAAAAAAAATAAAAAAAAAGTCTTTTCATGCAGCTTTAATTTCTTTGTTGAGAATCATATAAAGAAAAAGATTTCTAGATTTACTTGTATATTTTTTATGCGTCTTCAAAGTCAACTATTGATAACATTCACTCACTTTTCCACACTAATGTTTATAGATATATTAAAAAAAAAAATATTATTATATTTTCTTGCAACTTTCGTCCTTAAATCTACCTCAACTGTGATGTGGGAAGATATTTATCTTTATTGCTGCTAAGTCTGTTGTTTTTTAATTGAATTCAGTTCTTGTATGAAATGGAATACAGTTTTTTTAGTCTTCTGTTATAATAGCTTGAATATACAATATTTTAATATAATATTCATTCTTATATGATTATGCATTCACTTAGAATATATATAGCTTTATTTAGCTTTAATATATACTCTTTGGTATATATTTAGCTTTATTTAGCTATAATAACTAATATTTATATATAAAATTTACTCTAATGTGATTATATATTCATTTAGTATATATTTAGCTTTAATTTAGCTTTAATATAATCCATTTATATATAATATGTAACCAACCATGATTTCCTTATTTATTTGGCAGCTTCATTAAATTTTCTTTATTTTCTTTCTAGAAATTATGCTGCTCATGATATTTTCTTTATTCAAGTATTGCAAATGATATTTGAATAATTGAAATTCATTATGAAAATCGATAAGTCTCGGCAGCTGCAGCATGCATGAGAGCGCGAAGGAGTTTTGAGTGCATATTTGCTCGATTCTGTCACGCCTGTGGCTATTTCGCACAATTGTCAATCGTGTGCGAGTGTGTGTGTGCTGTGTATTTGGCCGAATGCTGTTGCATTGGCAGCAACAGCAGCAGCAACTGGCTGTAACACTTTGGCAGCAATGCCTGCCAGCAATGTCCGTCGAATGTTCTGTGAATGTTCTCTCGATGTACTGTGGCACTTGTTGTTGTTGTTGTTGTTGCTTGTTGTTAAACGCTATAATTGATACAGTGTGCTGCACCTGACACGCCAACATCACTCCACGTATGTGTGTGTGTGTGTGTGTGAGTGTGCGAAGCTTAATTAGCACCTGACACATGCATACGGACAAGTGCAGGTCTGTTGGTTGCGCAGTCACAGAAGCGAAGCCAAAGCGCATTTAATGACAAGTTAATTTTACTCAATGCGTGCGTGCAGCTGTTTCCATGACTGTGTGTGTGTGTGTGTGTGTGTGTGTGTGTTTGTGGCCGCCCTTTTGGTATTAGAAAATCAACACACACACACAGCAGGCAGCCGATTGACAGCCAGCTGTGGGTGAGTGTCAATTTAATGATCAAATTGAAATTAAATGAGCTGTCATTGTCGTTGACTGAAAGACTAAGCGAACTCAGGTGTGCATGTGTGCATGTGTGTGTGTGTGTGTGTAAGTGTGAGCAGCGTCTGCTTGGCTTAGCCTTAAATATTAGTGGCTTGTCAATGGCAGATGGCATATGGAAGAAAATTCAAACGTTTATGGTTAAATGAATGTGATTAACAGTTACTTTTCCTTTCTCCCTCTCTCTCTCTCTCACACACAATATTTACGTATATCTATCAATGTCTTGTTCGGTTTTTGGTAAATTGTTATTATAGCCTTAATTACTGTCAGCCTGTTGATGTATTCCTTGATATCAGCCTTGTTCAACTCTTGTGTAATTTGTAATATCTTTTCAATCGATGTCAATAGCTCTTCGTTTATTCACTTTAATTGTATATAATTTTATATATGTATGGCTCTCTATATGTATGTGTATGTGCATATTAATAATTCAATTATACTCTTAGTAATTGCTCTTTGATTTTCATATTCATAATTTTGTTTTGTTTTATTCTCTTCTCTATAAAGTTATATTTTCTTTTACTTTTACTTTTCGCTTTTCTCTTTTCTTGTATATGTATTATATTCCCCATACATACCCTCTCCCTTTCCATCTCTATCTTTCTCTCTCTCTCTTGCTCTGTCTTCTGCTTTATTCCTTCACCTTCTCTGTGTTGTCCTTTCCTTTATCTATTATATTTAAGTCTGCAGCTCAAGCATTCCGCATCTCTCTTCACTTTCTCTTGTGGTTCTCTCTCACTACTTCAGATATGTATAGATATTTTCCTCTCTCTCTCTCTCTCTCTCTCTCTCTCTCCGTTACTTCTTTACATTCTTCGTCGTTCTTAATTTATTTCAATCTCTATTTCTTCATTTCACTATCTATGTTTTCTATCATTCTCTCACTCTCTTTCTCTCTCTTTCTCTCCCTATCTATCTATCTATATATCTTTTTCTCTCTATCTATCTATCAATCTCTCTATATCTCTTTATATATCATTATATCTGATATCTCTCTCCGTCTCTCTATCTATTTTGACCTATGTATATCTCATTCTCTCTCTCCCTTTCTCTCTCTCTCTCTCTCCATCTTTATCTATCTATATCTCATTCTCTCTGCCTCTCCCTCTATCTTGCTCACTCCTTCTTCCTCTCTCTCTCTCTATCTCTATCTCTATCTCCATCTATCAATCTCTCTATATATATTTCTCTCACTATAGTTCTCTCTGTTTCTCTCTCTCACTCTCTTTCCTCTCTCTCCTGCTATGCTATTGATTTTTATTCTTCTATTATTCCTTCTACCACTTCTCTCTCCATTTGAGTTGTTCCCTGTTTCTCAAACTCTTTGTGCAGCTTGAATTCCTTCTCTCTAATGGTTTCTTCAACTTTCTGAACAAAATGCTAGCTAATATATTTCTTAAGCTGTAAAGTTAATATTTCGCTGGAACAGACTTTGTTGCGCTTCATCTTGAGTTTTCAGTCTCAGTCGCGACAATTATGCAAGAGTTTTTCGGATTTTCTGCACTATTTTCTTTTTATATTTTCTTTTCTTTCTTTTTCAGTTTTGTTCTCTCTGTTAATTTGGACTCTTCTTTTTTTGGCGTGTCATGTTTAAAGTTTGCACATTAATTATAGCCAACGTGCCAACGCCAGCTCCAGCTCTGCCACGCCCCCCATCTGTAGAGCTGCAGCTGCACACGCCCCATGGGCGAATCCATCTGTCAGCTGGAACCTGGAAGCTGAGCAAAGATGTTTTTTTTTTTTTGTTAATTTCATTCGAGTACAGTTAGGTTTTGAAGCGCGCGGAATTGCAAATTGCAAATTGCAATATTTATTTGATTTTATTTCGCCATATAATTTATCGTTTTATTTACGGCCAGCCACACGGCTGGCATTAAATAAACACACACTTAATTGTGGCCAACACGACAAACGTCGTCACAAAAAACTGCCAGCAATTAAATATGCAGATTTCAATATGCATAACTAAGTGCACATGTGTACATGTGACACGTTCGCATGCCTCTCTCTGTCTCTGTGTCTGCATGCGTGCATACACATGTACATACACATGCATATCGCTTGGCATATCGCTTAACTGACTGAACGCCCACCTGACAGCTGCCAGAAGACTTTGCTCTATGCCCATATAGCTGCTATTGTGAATTGTCTAAAGCCTCAGCTGAAAAATACGATTTGATAAATGCCTCTTAAGTGCAACTGACTCTGCAGATAGAGCGAGATAGAGCTGAAGATAGAGAGAGTGAGCAAATATGACAAGTCATTTGAATACTTAATAACAAATACTTAATGCAAATGTATGTGAGTGTGCGTGTGTGTGCGTGTGTGTGTAGAGCTGCAAAGCCATCGATAGCAACTTCACTCGATGCATTAGCTAAGCGCTGATGATTTCATCGATCTACTAAGAATATTGCAAGCAGGCATAACATAATATTGGGTTGTTCACTAAGTAATTTCGTTTTTTGACATCAGCTGAACTTATTGAATTTTTTCGCAGCCAACTTTGCGCTTAAGCACTTTATCGTTATACATTTCCATAGTTGATATAGTAAAGCTTATTTGTAAAAAATTTTGTTGGATTTTGTAAAATAGTTTTCATTTGGTGTCCTTTCGAAGATGGAAGATAAAAACAACGTTTTCGGCATATTTTACTGTTTTACTATCGAAAGGGCAAAAATGCAGTCAAAGCAAGGCAAACATTATGCGATAAGTACGGGGAAGATGTATTGACAGAACGCCAATGCCAAAATTGGTTTGCAAAATTTCGTTCCGGCAATTTCCATCTTAAGGATGCACCACGATTCCAGATGTGGAAAAAATAAGTCGTTAGTCAATGCAAATCGTCGAATAACAACTCAAGTAATTGCAGAAAGCTTAAGTCTATCAAACGCGACCCTTTATAATAAAGAAAAAACAGAAAATTGTTAAATATCATACATCCCTTTGGCAAAAAAGATATTGCCAACTTTGACACTTTTCTTGTAGGCGAGCATTGAAAGCGCGATGTCTTAAATATTTCCCTACTGTTTGGTTGCTGATTGCTGATATGTTGAGATGCCTTTTCTAGACCTAAAATAATCCTTTTTACTCTCGCGAATGATTCCAGGGACATGATGTTGTCACTCTTTTTTTATAGGGATGCATTGCGGATCATTTCATTTGAAAACCCCCAACAAAAAACTAACTTTCCTGTACGAATTTCCATTCGGAATCAACTTTTTGATGAGATGCTTTCCAGGATGACTTTTTTCTGCAGATTTTTATAAATTTTGTAAATTAACTAATCAAAATAGTTAAGTAAACAACAAATCTGTGCAACATGTGTTCTTGAAGGGATCAAACTCTTAGAAAATTATCAATGTTCACTCAGAAAGAATTAGATTAGACTTTTCTTTGGTTAATTTTTCGGCTTTTTGGAGAATTTTTTGAATAACATAAAAACGTTAAATATTTTGCTGATAATTATTATTTATTGTCAGAGTTTATTGTTTGCTGCTTTTATAAAAGTAATCTGTAGTTCAAGCCACTGTTAAATGTATCGAGGAAAGCTTCTTAAACTTTGCATTTCAATGTGGAGCTTTTTTATATACATTCCTCTTTTATTTTTGTAAATTGAAATTTAAAATTTCTTTGTTCTTAATATATGATATAATATATAAATAAATAAAAATATAAACGTAATTATAAATAAATTTAAAAATTTACATAAATATTTGATGAGCTAGCTAAACTTCTCCAAGCTAATGGAACACTTAAGAATGGAAGAAAGAGTTTTGGAGCTGGAAAATTGTTTCACTCAAATGGAGTATCTATTAATCTGTCAGAGCTCGAGGCGAGGCAATGGCAAGAGGCTGCAAGGCTTGTCTGTGCTGTCTGGCAGCAGGTAGCTAAAAACATGGCAGCAACTGGAGGACGAAACAGACAGTTGAGAACGTAGACAGGCAGACGATGGCGATAGGCTGGGAAGGCAGTCAGTCAGTCAATCGAACAATCAATCATTCGGAATGACAGCTACATCGACTTAAGTCAAAGGAAATGCGTGCAGGCAGGCCAAGGATAGCTCCTTCCACCTGCCAGGATGCCAGCTCTGTTGCTTGCTCGCTCTCTCTCACTCTCTCTCCCTCTCATTCTTTCGTTTCGCCTTTTTCTTTTTTTTTTGTGTGTTTCCTGCTGTGCGCACACATGCATACATTGATTTATAAGCCTGGGCCGCCAAAAATTGAATGTTATTGCTTGAATGGCCGCAATTTACTAAAAAGCCTCGCCACGCCCCTAGCACCGCCCCAGACCCAACTACGTTAAGCACTCGCTCGCTCGCTCTCCCACTCTCCCACTCTCCCTCTCTCTCTCTCTCTCTAAGCCCTGGCTGTTATTTATGTGCACGTTTATTTATTAGATGGCCCCCAGACACTTGATAAAATTAAACGCAAATGGACGGCAATTTTGCATTTGGCATTTTGATTTTGACACCGTGGCAAACGGCGGCCAGGACTCGCGTTAGTTATAGATATTGGCTTCGTCCTTTATCCTTTCGACTTACCAGAAAGTATACAGCGAACGGCATTACGACTACGGCGACCAGCAGATCGGCTATGGCTAATGATACTATAAAATAATTCGTAACCGTTTGCAGCGATCGCTCGCGGCAGACGGAGAGGATGACGAGAATGTTGCCGAAGAGCGTGAGGATCGGAAACAGGATCAGGATGAGCGCCCAATAATTGTGGTCCACTGCAAGCAGAAGAAGAAGAAGAAAAATGAAAAGCAATTAGAATACCTCAGCAAACAGACGAGGCATGCAAATGTTATGGAAATGTATTCGGGCTGCGACTTCATTTGAATACCGCAAATATATTCAACCCGCGCGAGTGAGATGTGAGTGTATTCGATATATCCTCAAACACTTGAGCTCTGTAATGTAAAGGGTAAAGGACCGTGAAAGGTAGCTGAAATTTATTTAAATTTCTATTCCAGTATTGTGAATTTTATCGATTTTCTGCTTTTTACTTTGAGCTTAAAGTCAGCAAACAGCTAACTTCAATTTGCAAGAAATATATGCGTTATAGAAGCTTTAGAATAAATGTAATATCAGAATTATCGAAATGTTAGCAAACTGAGTCGAGTTAAGATAGATAGAATGTAGATGTTTAGAGCTATGTTAGAGAAAACGAAGAGGAATGAAAAATATGACAGGAAGTGCATTTTATTGAACTATCGATAATAATCGCTTTATAGATTCTGATTTAATGGCAGCTCGTTAACATCTTAGTGGCCCATGTATCATCTAACTTATAGTTTTATCTAAAATCCAAGAGTTTAAGAACCGTCATATATTGTAAAAATTTGAATTATCGGAATGTTGTTGCATAGATAAGCTATGGCTGGATATCTGAATATCTTTTAGTAAAATATAGTACACGAAGGAGATATATGACAAGCAATTTTGGTAATTTATTATGCTACTGTAAAAGGCTAGTTTGTATTAGAGGGTTATCGTTATGTTATCGATATTTAGGGGTAGTGTTATTATAATGTTATGGATACTCAACGATAGTGGCATCGATATTCAAGCAGAATGTCATTAGGGGAACAATAGAATTTAATTTGAAAGGTAACCTATGTACCATATATCATATTTTCAAGAAATCGATAAAAATCGATAACCGTATTTTGAATATAGGAACACAACTCAAAGCTCAAAAGAGCATGAGAGAAAAAAAAACCTATAACATATTTATCCGAGAGGGAAGACAAAGTAGATGTCTGTGTACAGAACTGTATTATATATAGAAGGCCTAAATTATTGAATATTTTAGAAATTTGAAACGCTAGCTACATAGATGTATAGCTGCCTGGATGTGTACTAGTAGCATAGAGAAGAGTTAGAAGAAACATGACATATACATTCGATTATGATGAAAAAGGTTTATCGATAATAATCGATATTAAGATTTTCATTTGCCAGACCACATCTAAACAAACTAGGCCTAAGCATGAATTGGAAGAAATATGGCACGCACGTTCGATTGTGAACACGGTATATCGATAATAATCGATATAAAGCTTTTGATTTGCCCGCTTTAAATCTAATTAAACTATTTAATGTTTATCGAATTTTGAATAGCACTCACCCATTCGCAGTTCATGGCACGATTCCGTTGTCAGATTTAGCGTTGCATTCGTGCAATTGGTTCGATAGTTCTCAAAGTACAGACTGGTCAGATTCTGATCGATGAGACCGCTGCTGGCCGTTGTCGTGCTGACAACTGTTGTGCCCGAAACCGTGCTGCCATTGTAGTTGGGAAAGTAATCGTTAAAGTTCTCTAGCAGCAGCATGAATGAGCTGCCGCTCGTGCTGCCACCACCATCAGCACCATCGTTACCAGCGACGCCACGATCTCCGGCCGCACCGGCCGCAGCACCCGCGGCTTCTCGTGCGCCAGCGCCAGCGCCACTCAGCCAGACGGCATTCGCATCGTAGCTGGAGGCGACTGTTGTGCGATTTGCTAGCGTGCTCGCAGTGCGCTGCAGGAGCTCGCTGGTGGCATCCACTTCCGTGCCCAGACTGCCGCCACCGAAGCCGCTCAGCACACCGTAGTCTGCCTCGCCGTCGGCGACATTCTCGAGCGCACTCTCCTCGGCGCTGTCAATGAGCGCAATGTCCTGCGCATCCTGTGCCGAGTCTCCATTCAGCTGCTGCTCCACAAAATTACGCAGTGCATACAGTCCGCCCGCCTCCTCCTCCTCCTCTAACTCCTCCTCGCCATTGCTGCCGCCGCTGCTGCTGCTGCTGCTGCTGCTGTTGTTGCTGCTGCTGCTGCTGCTGCTGCTGCTGGGCAGCGTGCTGTTCAGTACATCACCCATGTCCAGGGTCAGCCAGCTGAGGGACTCATTGAAGCTGCTGACACTGCTGCTGGTGGGGCTCGACGATGTTAGCTCGCTGCTCAGGCTGAGATTGTTGCCGCCGGCGGCGCGCAGCAGCCATTCACTGATGTCATCAATCAGCGAATAGCTAGCCTCCTCGGCCGCCTGCGTTTCCTCCAGGGCGCTGGCCACCTCATCGTACAGGGACTGATAGCTGCTGGGCGTCGAGGAGCTGCCGATGCCCAGACTCTCGCTATCACTCCCACTCCCACTGCCACTCCCACTCCCACTGCCACTCCCACTGCCACTGGCACTCCCACTACCCACTGCTGGCTCTGCTGCCACGCCTTCCACATTCAGTTCGGCCGTGCGATTGTGCAAATGGCCAAGCAACTTGCCCGTCAGCGATGTTGCTGTTGTTGTTGTTGTTGTTGTTGTTGTTGTTGCTGCTCCAGCTGTTGCTGTTGCCGTTGCTCTGGCAATTGTTGCTCGCACAGTTGTTGCTGCTGCAGCAGCTGTTGCTACGCCGCTGTTGCTGCCGGCACAAGCACAGCGACGCCGGCTGCTGAGGCAAGGGCAGCCATCATGTCGCTGCTGGCCACGCCCACCGCTCGCTCTGTCGCCCTAGTGGGGCTCACCTAGACGCGTAGAGCACGTCGCACGCTGCACGCCAATGCAAAGCTTCCGCTGCATGTTTGCCACATTCTGCAAGTAGCAAAAGGTCACAAAAGGTCATCAGATGTCACATAAAGTATATGAAGTATATATCTATTCATTAGGGTTGTTGAAAATATATCAAAATATCGATATATCGATATATATTTTTTAAAAATATATATATTTATATCGGAATATTTTTTTCCCCCAAATATCGAATATTTTTATGATATATTTGATATTTTTGATATTTTTCTATATTTGCGTTGGCAAATACGCAGATTTTAAAAATGGAACAGGCAAATGCAATGTGTGCCCTAAAATAATAAAAAAAAAGTTGTAACACATCAAATATGGCAATGCATATAAAAACAACATTATGATGAATTTAGATGACCATGGTGATAGCTTCGAAAACGACCACAATAGGTCAATATTGAAAGTACACATTGCGGAAGAGGGAACTTGAGATGTAACGCAGATTGCCACAAACTTCTTGGGAAAGCAATCCGATATTTTTTTGAATTTTCATAAGGCCACTATGCCAGTACTATCGAAGATCCCATTACGATCAGCCCCTGGTAGCTAAGTGGCTTTGGAGCGATTGTTCAAGTTATTGTATGAAAAAGTTTTAAAAATATCGAAAATATCGATATATCGATATTTTTAAAGTTGAATATCAAATATCATTTTGATATTTTTTCAAAACTTAAAATATCATCGATAGGATATTTTGAAAAATATTCGACAACCCTACTATTCATATAAAGTATATATCTATTAATTTGCTTAGATTTTGCAGTTGTATTAGTTCTGTGTATCTCTAGCATAGATCGCATTTATAGTAAGCCTGCTGCTAGCTCATGGTGCAGGTACTTGCTGATAGGCAAAGGTAAAGGTAAACCAGTAAACGAGAATTTCATAATAGCAATTACAAATACATAAGGACATAATTATATACATATATATATATATTCATATAACTTAAATAGCCCCACACAACGTTTATTTAATAAACAACTAAAATTGATTGTAAAAGTGTAATTGATTTACACAAAAACAAAAAAATAAAGCAGAAAAATAAACGAAGCAGAGTGAATAAAAATTATTGTTATTGCGCTTGATTGATCGATGGCTGCGGGCGATTTATATTAAATATTAATAATATTGCCAGGAAGTACGCTGCGGAGGACACAGCTGGAGGCGTCTCCAGCCGTGCAGCACGCATGTTTAATTGCAATTGCATTTAAATCGCAGCAGAGCGAGAGGGAGAGCGAGAGAGAGAGGGAGAGTGGGAGGGAGAGAGGTAACTAGAGTGGGTATTCGCTTTATTTAATGCTGCCTTTTGTGCCATTGCAATTATCTATCCAACTCTGTTGTTGGCCGGCCCCCCGCACGTTTAATTAGCCTTTAATCAATTTATTGCCAATTATTCTACAAAAAGCGCCAACGAAAATTGTATAATTTAATTAAGTTAGCAAAAGGTTTTTATGTGTCGCGGCCCAGCCATTCGAGCCAACTGAACTAACTGTCTTGCTGCCAGCTGCTTTCAACTCGAGTGAAGAAGACGACGACAGCAACTGGCTGCGTCCATTTGGCTTCTCGCACACTCACTCTCTCTCTCGCAGTGTCTGCCATCTCGCTTTGGCACCTTTAGCACACACACTTTACAATTTGCGCTTTTGTATTTGCCAATTGGCGCTGATTAAAGCCTGCTTAGGCGTTGGCCCATAATTAAGAGCTGGCTCATTGTGCTCTAATCAGGCCGAGAGCATCGAATGAGCACCTAATGGCAACGTGTTTCATATTGACCAAGGCAGCTCCTGCAGCTGCTGCTGCTGCTGCTCCACTCTCAGCTCCATGCTGAGCACAAGCCACGCCCACTCGCCACTCCACTCAAGTGCATCAAATCCCAGCACTCGCCAAGTAAATGAGGCGCAGCTGATTGTCCGCTGATTTGGCTGCGAAATATTTGATAATTCATAGCGATCTAAATTGGTAAATGCCAGTGTGGATATATCAGAGTGGATATATATATACATATATATATTGGAAATAGTTTACATAGCAACATAGAAAACAAGTAAGAAGGCTCTAGTCGAGACTGCTCGACTACGAAATCCCCTGAGCCCTTCTTCGAACGATTCGAAATTCTGTTTCTAGATGGACAATCGTATTGATATCTTCAGATTATGATTATGATATTCATATCTATGTGCCAAACCAAACTGCATGCCTCTAGTATGTGAAATGCATTTTTTTCACATTTGGGGGTGGTGGGGCGAAATGGGGCCGGGAATCCAAAATCTGACAAAAACCGAAATTGTATTAAATTAGTATCTATATATCTGCAGAAGACTTGGAGACTCTAACTCTAAAGATGAGTTAGCTAGAATTTTATAACTGCTTCCCGATATATTCGTTTATCGATAACTTTGCAAATATACAAGTTATCGAATTTCTGAAACAATTTCGTACTGCGCGTGCAATATACGGACCTAACACAAACATACGGACGGACGGTCCTGATCAAGAATATATATACTTTATGGGGTCTGCCACGCCTCCTTCTGCCTGTTACATACTTTTAACAAAACCATTATACCCTGATTTCCCATTTTCAATGGACCCCGGGTATAATTAGTTTGCTCTGTTGACATTCAGTTCTATCTAAAATATTTTCTGATTCATCTGAAGTCAAATATTATCGAATCGAACGCACAGAATGAGGTAAACTCTTGTATACAAGTTCTACATGTGTGTGCATGTATGTATATCGTACATACATGTATGTATATGTATGTATATATATCTAGTTAATTCCGTAGCATCCGCGTGTCAAAATGTATAGTCAAATGGGCACATAATGCGATCGTAAACGTGTCGAGATGTGCGTGCCGTTGCGTCATGGCCATGGGTGTGAGTGGGAGTGTGTGTAGTACTGTTATTTGGGCCTTGTTGCGGCTCACATGCAGATGCCGCAAGATAGTGTAGATGCCGTGTTGCGGCTGCCACTCAAAATCCGTGCCAGCTGCCAGGGCCAGGACCAGAAGCAGGACCCGGAGTAGGACCCGGAGTAGGACGCACGTCAGTGGCAGTGCCAGGGCCTGGTTCAAATAAAGAAATGAGCAAATTGTTGGCTCTAATGAAATTTTGGCGCAATACGCAAAAGCGAGCGAACGACGAAGAAGAAGAAAATCACAAGTGGCCCAAGCGAGAAGCAAAAGAACCAATACAGAGCTGCACTTGAGTGTGTGAGTGTGAGTGTGAGTGTGAGTGTGAGTGTTTTGGTTGCCTTTTTCATTAATTACTACAGCAAATGGCTATGAGAAGCAGAAGAAGAAGAAGTAGTATACAGTGTGGCTGTAGAAGTAAAAGAAGATGAAGATAAAGATGAAGATGAAGAGAGAGAGAGAGAGAGAGAGAGAGAGAGAGAGAGAGAGCCAACAATGCCAAGAACTCAACACAATTCCATTTTGGCACTGAACCGAGCTGAAGTCGTGTAATTAATTTCACTTTCGCTTGAGCGATGATTTTGAATATGCGACGAGCGCACGCAATCCATGCGAAAATCGAAAAATACTGTGGATAAACCTCGAGCCTCGAGCCTGAGGCTAACCCACGGCTAACCTTGGCCATGAAGGCTCCGAAGGCCTCGACAGAAAAGCAACCTTAGCCCTGGCCAAACAGCTGAGAGTAAGAGTGTCATTTCCTGTCGCTGGCACCCCATTCATATAACCCAAAACTCCAATCCATCTCCTCAATCTCATTCCCATTCCCGCATTCGCATCCCAGCTCGACCCAACTCGACATGCGACCACATAATTTAGACTTGTTTGTTGCTGCCCTGGCATTGTTTTGTCTCTGCCATACTAATCAGCATTGTAGGCATACTAATGACATTATTATAGCTACTGCCTAGCCCAGCCCAGCCCAGCCCAGCCCAGCCAATTGCCAACTCACATTCGCATAATACTTCAGACTGGCCAGACTACTTATTGAGCTGAAGATGTTGCTTAAACATCTGGGAAGGTTATTAAAGCTTGATACGACTTGTAAATATACGAAATTTATAATGAGATATTTAAATGTAGAATAATATAGCTATATATATATTGCTATATAGATATATAGATATAGATATTGACAATCGAATTGATTTCCTTAACTTCTTAAATGAGGGCTAGACTGAGCATATTTCCTACTCCTTAGTCTTCAAGTCTTTAGTTCAAGTAACTCCATCAACAAATATATCACTTATCAAGCTATTTGGAATTTGATTGGTTTCTTATCATTCTTAACTGAGGTTTAGCTTGACATTTTTGCCAGGCTAAGGCAGTCTGCAGTTTGTCTTTGCCTTAAGTTATCTCTATAAGATATTTCTAATCTTAATGGTTTCTAATCATTCTTAGCTGAGGTTTAGCTTGAGGAAACCGCTCAAGGCATTCCCAACAAAAAATTGCAATTAACCTATATGCAACTTTCCCTTAACTTATCTCTATAAGATATTCATAATCTGATTGGTTTCTTATCATCCTTATTAAAGGGTTACCTTGATATTTTCCGTACAGTCTAAAGAGAATTTCATAATCTTTAATTCCTAAGTTCAAGGCTAAGGAAATGTCACTCATATGTGATTTCTCTCTCTCTCTCTGTCTCTCTCTCTCTCTCTAGCCCTACCTCCCTCGCTCTCCCTCACTCTATATCCACCTCTATATAACTCCCCTTCCCCTCTCTCTGCCCACTCTTTTCGCTCTGACATCGATCCAGGCATTTGAAGAGCAACAAGAGCCGTCAGGCAAAACTAATTGCTTGGGACTTCACTTCCAACTTTTTGGCACTCACGAGTCGCTAGAGTATGACATTGTAGCAATCGCAATGTCGCGGTTCATTTACAACATCCTAGAGGTAGACAGGCCAGAGTGGCTCTGCGTATGTAGAGCCCTCTCTCTCTCTCTCTCTCTCTCTCTGGATAGCTCACACACACACACACACACGCGCTTCCTCTGATGCCAGCCACAATAACCACGACACTCAATAAATCAGCAAGTGTAATTATTTTCGACGCCATTGGCGGCACTCGGAGCACGCGACTTGGGACAACACACACACACACACACACACACACATGCACACTCATATGTATGTGTGTGTAAGAAGAGTGAAAAGTAAACCGAAACAATTGAGGCAAAGTTTGTCAGCAAAGAGCAGCAAATGTTTGCAGCTGCCTCACGTGCGGCCCACGGGCTCAAGGTTGCGGATAAAGCATGCCAAGGGGATACCTACCCCCCCCCCCCTCCCCTCTCCACTCCCCATCTCTTTCTCTCTCTCTCTCTCTCTATGCCATGGCCCGTGGCATTTGTTAGCAATTAATTTGTTATATTTTTTGCCGCTTTTTGCTGCACTGCGTCGCGTCACATTTCGATGTATTTATTTATGATGACGTCGACGTGCGGCAGCGTCTGCTTGGAATTTCGTGCCACGATTACAATATTTGCTAGAAATTGAGTTGAGACGCACCACACACACGCACACACACACACGGGCACACTCGTGCTGATAGGGTTGCTGCGATAAGCAAATTGGTTTCCGATTTAGTTAGCGCGTGCATGCGACTGGGACACATTTAGCCCAAAGGCGCAACCGAGCTGTCCTGAGCTTGGCTTGGCTACTCTGCTTGTGTGTGTGTGTGTGTGAGCAGCTGTCGCTAAATAAATTGTATGTTTCTGCGCTGGCAATGGAATGGAAGCTGCGGCTAACACTGGTCCGTTGCCCCTGGCCACATATGCTCGTTAGCCATGCGCGACACCCGCCAAACACAATCAGCAATGGGCGAAGGCATTGACAGTGGCAAACTTTGAAGCGCCCGACTCAAAAACACCTGACAACTGTCAATAAACAGAGGCCGCACGGGACAGCCAGGCAGGTGGTGGGCGGGCTGGCACGTATCGCTATCGAGTGGAGACTTTGCACGTCCGACTGTCCACCATTGACAAGGGGCCAACATATTATTGTTGTTGCCGTTGCCATTGTTGTGCTCGACTCACGGTTGCTGTGAGTCAGCATGACATTTGGTTATTTTCGTTTCTATTAGCCACAAGTCCCAGGCGTCTGGCGTGCGAACAATTGAAATTTATGTATTAAGTTTCGGCTAACGTTGCGTATGAGTAATGCGACCAATGGCAGACGCAAGCGATCAGCTAGCACTCGCTCTCGCTCTCACACTCTCACACTCTCACGCTCGCTCTCGCTCTCACACTCTCACTCTCACGCTCGCTCTCGCTCTCACACTCTCACACACTCTTTTTATGCTCCGCTCTTATCTGCGCTTCGCTCGCCTCACTTAAGTGCCGCAATTCGCGTCGCGGTTTTGCAGTGGCTCGTTGGTCTAGGGGTATGATTCTCGCTTCGGGTGCGAGAGGTCCCGGGTTCAACTCCCGGACGAGCCCAAAGCAAAGCGGAGGAGCAGAGAGGAGGGGGAGCAGCGCAGCAAGCGCGGCTTCCTTTAAATTTTTTCTCTCCTATTATTTATTTATTTTTTTTTTTTTTTTGTTACCCTATTGCCATTTGGTCGGGCGGGTGGCAACGAGCAAACGGATGCGCGACTAGCGCAAAATATATTTTTGTATATGGCGCAAAAACCGCTTATCGCTTCAAGTCTACTCAAGCGTCAACGGAGCGATTCATTCGAGAATTTCTTATGCTTCAATGAACCAGAAGTGTCGTCGTCGTCGTCCACACTGATGTTATATATATATACACACACACACATACATGCATATATGTATATACTTTATATATATATGCCCTATATACATTGTGGCTTATATATATAAACATAAGCAATGTCTGTCTATATATATATATTTATATGTATTTGCGTGTGCTTTGCGCCATTTAGCCTCACCCCGTTGCCTCTGCGCCTGACCCCTTCAACATTTTCAATCTTTATTTGTTTGAGCTATTGTCGCGCTTTCTGTTGTTCATGTTTTCGCTGAACAAAGCCGAATCGCACGCTTAATTTTCCACGTCGTCTGCGCTAGTTTAAAGCAAAACAGAAAAAAACAAAAAAAAAAAACAAATCAAGCTCAAACTGATTTGAGCAAAGCATTTGCTATATACCACTGATCGTTAAAGTCTCGCCATTTCACTCTAACTCTCTCTTGATGCTGCTGTCCTGCTCTAGCCTATGTGAGTCAGCAGCGATCGAGCTAGATAAGAAAATTGGCAAACATTTAGAATTATTGCATTAGAAATGCTTTAAGATAAGCAGAGTATAGATAGATCATATATATATATATATATGGATAATAAATTATACAAAAATTAAATTAAAGAGATAATCAAGAAATTAAAACTTGTATTAAGCTGACCGAGCTGGAATCGCTAGCAATTGGAGTAACCAACTCGAAGCAAAGCTAAGCGAAGCGATCCACAAATAAATAAATACATAAGTAAATGAATGCAAATATAAATATATATATCATTTCTTATTGGATGGGCAGCGCTTTTAAAGCAAAGATACTTATTGAGGCAGCAGTACAATGGGTTGCATGGCGCTGGCCCTTTAAGCTCATAATTTATTCAAGCAAAACATTTTGCATCACAAAAGGGTGCAGCCAACCACCGTTGACCACGCAAATGAGTAACGATAGAGAGCGGGAGAGACAGAGTGAGAGTGAGAGAGGAAGGCGCGGCGAGCAGCGAGTGGAAAGACGTTGCGGAATTATGCAGCAGCAGCAGCAGAAGCAGCAGCAGCGCTGCCTCGGCACAAAGAAAGTGGCAGAAAATGAGCAGCGAACGGCGAAATTGGCAAACAAAGGCCAACACGATTGACGTGGCAGCTCGGACCTCAGAGGGGGGGCTGTGGGGTGTGGAGCAGGAGCATGGTTCTTACGGGCTGGCGAAAAGGTCAAAATTGCCGGACAATGGACATGCGGCGGGTTAGCATTTGCCGGGATTGGCTTCAGCAACAGCAACAGCAACAGCAACACCAACAGCAGCAGCAGCCGCAGCAAAGAACTAAAGCGAAAGGCTAAGCCATGCTCTAAAAGAATATTTTGTTTTGTTTTCAGTGTTTTTTTTTTTGTTTTTATTTGGTAAAACATGCTTCTCGGATCGGAGGCATCTAATCAATGTTGCCGCCATTTTGCAGCGTGCCGAGGTGCCACGCCCAGTGTGCGGTGCCTGTGTGCCGGGGTAGACAATGGAAAATATCTTTCATTAACTAATTAGCTTACTTTTTCATCTAGCTGGCAGAGTCCTCCGCTCTGGCGGCTCGGCGGCTGTTGCGCTTTTGTTTAGCATCGTCCCACGCCAAAGCCTCCAGCCACAACACAGAGCACATAGCACACAGCACACAGCACACACAGACACAGAGGACACCGGCTGAAAGGATAACGTGTAAAATACATCTACTAATACAGTTTTTGCTTTGCCGCTGCCTTTACTTTTGCTCTTCCTTGTCTTTGTTATTTTACGCTTTACAATTCTTTTGGGCATGGCAGCAAAATTTGTTCAGCAAACGTTGGCCCAGCCGACTCCTGCGCCGTCTCCAGTCACCCATCCCTCGTACCCCGCCTCCAGTGCTCTGTCGTTGCCGTTGGTTCGTTCGCTTTGATTAAAGTGAAAATAAATGAGGGTCCTAGACAGCTGGTGTTGCATGGCGTGTACCCTTAAAACCCAACCCAGCCCAGCCCAACCCAACCCAACGCAAGCACTGCCAATGCCAGCTCTAGCCTCACTTTCAGCATTCGTCTTTTTCAGCCGCCGGCTGCCCCGTTGTCCTGCTGCCTTGCTGCCTCCTGCTGCCCTGCTGCCTCCTGCTTCTTGTGGCGCCAACAGCAGCGAGTGGGCAACTTCATTAGATGCCACTAAAAATACAAACGCCCTAGGCAAGCTCCCAGCTCCACACCCAACCCACTCCATTGTCCGCCATCCTTCACTCATTCCGCCAATGTCCTGTGTCCTATGTCCTGTGCACCTATGCCTGCTTCAGTGTTCGGCCTACAATTAAATGTGCCACTATGACACCGAAGCGTTGTTTCTCCACAGTTTCAGCATCAGCATCGACATCGGCACGGCTGCCGTTGCCCGAGTAATCAGACGCAAATTAGTCGAAAGGTGCGGGATCGCCCCCATCCAGACGACCTGAGATAGCGCTGGCAATGCACGGCACGCGGAAGCCAGTTAAGAGTCTCGTCGAGATAACATGGAACAATTTTCTGGGCTCAACCAGCCCATTCAATTAAGCCATTCACAAATTCATCTCCAATATGATTTGCATGGCAAGAAGAACAAGAGAGACAAGCCACTTTATTAAAGCCAAAGTTCCATCCGACTTGAACTAATATTGCGGTGTATTTGGGGTAGTGATAGCTGACATAATGAAGGAATGGTGGAAGGAAATATCTATATAGAATAGAATATATATTGCTGATGCAATTTTATAGATGTACATTTCATGTATACATAATTATTTATAAATTTATTCTATTACTTAAAGTTACTTAAGGATATCAAAGCTCGCAAATATCTGTTCACCTTTTCTCAATGCCTGCGCATCAGTCCCTCTCACTCACACTTTAAGAAAAGACTCAGAGAGCAACCGATTATAACGGTTCTTCAACGAATTTGTTTGCGATCGTCGTAGACTCTTTTTGCTACCTGCCCCCTTACTCACTCGCACTTACTATGTGGAGGGCCAATCGTATCGCTCCCCAAACGAAGTTCGTTAGACCGAGAGTCACACGAATAGTTCAACTCGCGCTCAACTGAAAGCAAAAACGAAAAGCATCCAAGTCTATTGCTTGGAGCGAGAGCGTGTGAGCAGAGAGTAAATAATACAGTTATTTGCGAAACATATTCTTAACTCTTGGTCAGCCCAACAACTGCATCCATCTCCCTCGTTCCAATACAAATATATCTGGCAAGCAAATAAAGCGCACTTCCTCTCTCCTTCTCTCTCTCACTCCCTCTAAGAATTCTTGCAATACAAATGAAAGAGTTCTCATGGAAATACCAAATATTTTCGATATTTCATCAGGTGTTTGTTGTAGTGTATTTGTTGGCTCATTTATCGCTAAAAGTTGGCGCTATTAAAAGGGCTGCTGGCTCGAACGTTTTGGCCCGAAATAAAACCACTTATCCAACTAATCAAACTTATGCAATTATTGCAGCTTATTCAATTTAACGCGCATTTGTTCGGGGCCGCGCTGCTCACACACACACATACACACAAAGCTATGCCAGAACAACAACAAAAACTCCAATTAAATGCGCATAATACGCAAAACCCATTACGCAATTTAGCCAAAGGGCGTGTTCACGACTGTGGGCGGGCGGCCGGCTCGTTGGTTCGATGCCTCGATGGTTGGGGCCAAAGTTGGGTAACCCAACAATCGCAGCAAGTGGTTTAAACATACAGCTACCATAATGTATTTGGCACGCGCATCCAAACACGCAATCACACACACACACATATGTAGTGTAATGAAAATCACATAAATTTGTTTAATTGCATTAGTTCATTTGACTGATCAAGATTGCTTTTGACACGGATTATTTATGTATATGTCGTGTTTGTGACAATTCGGTTACTTCCTATTCTAATTTGGTATTTTGGTGGCTACGCCAAAAAAAAAAAAAAAAACGAATAGCTGATTTGTAGTTGCTTCTCCTCGTCTACTGGCAATAATAACGAGCCTATAATAATTACCTCAATAGCTACCTCGCTCTCACTCAGCAACAGACGCGACTGCGTTCAGCAATAACTATCTTTGTCTCTCTCCCACACTCTCTTGGAGTATGCAAAAAAGAAATGAGTAGCGTTTACCTAAGAACTCACTTGGATTTACAGCTTGACACTAATACTGCTGCAATCCCGAATTAGTGGGGGGCCAATCACGAACTAGGAAACTTTGAGAGCAGAATCTACAGTGAATTGCAGAGCAGCACGACATCTCATATTATTATAGATAAATATATATTAAAAAATATTAACAAATATTAAATAGTTTAATAATTATAGTTATATAAATATTAATTAGTTATAAGAATTAAATAAGATTAAATACTCTCTATATATTTTTTAAGTACAAACAAATAATATAATATAAAGAAAAATTAAAAAAAGTTAATAAATAATCCATATATAAATAATCATCCGTTAAGTATAAAATAAACTTAATGTAGTCTAGTTTCAGGATTTGTATATTAAAGCCTCTGTATCTTCAGCCGCAAACTGAATACAATTTAGCTGAATATCTATCCATATTCAATGCATATTTCGTTGGAAATGTAATACACACACATTTCAAACTGTAAATAAAAACATAACTCACTTTTTCAAATAATAATAATGAAAAGCATTTGCTCCACAAATAGCATTTATTATTATAATCGAAACGAAATTTGAAAATAAATTTCAAAGTCCAACTGAATCAGCAAAAATGTTGTCGATATTAAAAACGCAATAAGCAAATGGCCAAAAATGAGAAATCTCAACAATAATATTGGTTTGGTCGAGCAAATATTAAAACAATTCGCAGAATGAAAGTTCACAAATAAATATATACATACATACATATTGATGTATGTGTGTATGTGTGTATGTATGTATGTATGTATGTATATGTAAAATGAAATTCAATAAAAAATCCACATGCAGCCGGGCACTGAGGTTAAGCATTTCAAAAAGGCCAATCATCGGCTGGGGATCTACGAGTGGAGAATGCGGACGGGGGGCGGGGCAGGCCTCGTTGGCGTAACAATGCCCCGAAATGAAATGAACTGTAATCAATCGCGTGGTCGAGAAGTCGGGCAATGGTCAACAGTCAGCAATGATGCCGCCTAGCGGTACAATTGTAATTTCCGTAACAATTTATGTAGCGCCCTACGTCCAGGCACACAAACACACACACACACACACACACACTCTCGCACACACACACACACACTTCTTCCATGCGTAACAACAACAACGTCCCATAGCAGAGAAATGCCAATTATTAACATTTTGGGGCCGAGCTGGAAAAATAAAAAATAAAAAAAAAATCCTCGACCGCAAGGTAGAAACAAAACAAATTATTAACACCGGCCGTGGCGGTTGGCGGTGGGGAGCTGTGGAAAAATATTTTCAATATTTTGACCATGACCAGAGACCAGAGGCTGGGCGCGCTTGTCGTAATTCTTCTCTCTCTCTGTCTCTCTCTCTCTCTCTCGCTCTCTCTCGCTCTCACTCACTCTCTTTGGGTTTTGTTTTAAATTTTAATGCTTTTTACGAAA
The DNA here is from genome assembly GCA_030914385.1 of Drosophila antonietae. Taxonomy (NCBI): domain Eukaryota; kingdom Metazoa; phylum Arthropoda; class Insecta; order Diptera; family Drosophilidae; genus Drosophila; species Drosophila antonietae. Next base: position 49,207 of record JAUESO010000005.1, read on the forward strand.
CTTTTGCATACAAAAACATTTTCTGTTTTCTCTCTCTCTCTCTTTCTCTCTTTGTCCCGCTCTCTGTCGCTGTCTCTCTTTGTGGTCTTTTTTTATGCCATTTTTGCTTTTTAACGATTCAACTTTCTGTTGGCTTTACAGTAGCTGATATTTCATTCACATTTGGCCAGGCCAGTGGAATTTATGAAATTTCGCACAGTTACTGATAAGTGTGGTAGGGCGTCTGAATGGGCGTGGCAATGGCCAGCAAAAAGTATCTGCTTGATTCCAGTTCTATGCGCCCGAACTGCTAATTAATTTTATTTTTTTGTTTTTTTATTCTTTTCGCTTTGAAGAATGCCGCTCCAGGTGCAGGTGCTCAGGTTCGTATAATTATATGTAGATGTAATGAGTCTAACATCTCTTTTAACTCTTTTATGACTCAACAAGCTACTCCCCTACATACCTGGGACTCTCTTATAGCTTAGTAAAGTATCATAGAATTTATAAAACTTTTCTTCTTACAACACATTTCACACGACATTTGTTTGAACTTCGAATATCTGTAATATTTCATAAAGGAAAAATATATTTCTCAGCGCAATGCGGACAATTGATATTGATTGATATCTTATAGCAAGGGTGTAATATTTAGGCTTATAGCTAAATCGACTAGTACTTCATTTATTGTTCAATATATATCAAATTTGCTTATTGTAAAGAAAATCAAAGTTAATCCTAAACGAGATCTCAAATAACACGAATATCGTTCCATAAAGGCAGTCCAATCCTTAAAATAAATAACTGAAGCAAAACCCAAACTCCGAATTCAAGATCTAACTTATTTCCAAGCTAAACATTGTATCAAATATCAAACTAAATCTAAAGTCAGCTCTGAAAATAATATTTCTATAAAACTAAAGCCTAAACAAAGCCTGGAAAGCAGCCTCGATTATCTCAAACCAACAAATACTCAAACCGATTTGATACCACATACAAAACTAAGTTTCGACGATATTTTGTAACTATAAATAAGACCTTGAAACATTCACCACGCTAAGCCCGAGGGCTCGAGAGAAGAGCTACCAAAAATATATCCAATCAGCTCTTTGGCCAAAATAACGAATGCATATTTGCTGATTTACCCAAGTGGAAACCATATTTATATTCTTTTAAGCAACCCATCCCGCCTCTTGAGGTAATTTTCTTCAGGTCTCCACAATTATGACATCTAAATAGAAATATTGCACTTGTATTTTGATACATTGATTTCTGTAAAAGTAAAAAAAAACGGCAACGAATTCCGAGAAAGTTAATACTCAAATGTGACTATGAATACATTTGGGGCATACAAAAGTGAATATTTTGAGAAGCATTCGCAATTATGGCCATAAACTGAGCGCGAAATGATAACAAAAATAAAGGCTCGAACTTAATCTTACTTTTTTTTTAAATTTTTCTTACTGTCGTTCGCCGACAGGGGCAGTAGCAGGAGGAGGCTGGCAGCAGGAGGCGGCTACTTACACACACACACACACAAAACTGCGACAGTTAGGGCTCTTCATTGGCAAAGACATGGAGCGCACTTTATCAATTTGATGTTGACAATAATTGCATTAAATAAAGTTTGCTCTGTGACCAGCGTCAGTCCAGCGCATCCTGCCCAGCTGCAGCTAGTTTAATGGGTATGTCAGTGTGTCTATCTATATATGTATAGATGGGTATGAATATCATATTAAAAACTTGCCTGGAAATGCTGTTATCGATGCAGGCAAATCAATGAGGTAACTGCTTGAGCACTGCACAGCAGCTGGATACCCTGTAAATGCGTTCAATTACGATTCCCCATTGACTGAATCGAGTGGGTGAGCTCGCTGTGCGCACAGGGTATAATTATAAATTGAGGCATGCACGAATGACTCTGAAATTCTCATTAAACTGAGAGAAGTGAACGCCAGCGCCAAGTGTTGCCTGGTTACGATGCTTAAGACACGACCGAAATGAAATGATTGACTTTCCCAGCGATAGTGGGCGAGTGAGTGGCTCGAGTGGACGTGTGGGCGTGTGGGCGTGACAAGCACATGACACCACATGAAAATGCGACAACAGACGAGGAAATAAGAAATTGAATGCCTCGACATGCTCGAACGCGTCAAGTCTGAAACATGAAAATGAAACGCCAGACAGCAGTCGGCGCGCGGAGGGGGGGGGGGGGGGGGGGGCGGGGAGGGAGTGGGTGGCTGGTGCACAGCAACAATACCCAAGTGAAAAACATTCCCATGTCACACATACACACGAAGATAGCTGCAGCTGTGACATGAGGTCCTGGCCGTGTGTCCTGTGAACAGAACGATTGCACGTTCCATCGCTGCTGCTGCTGCTGCTCCTCCTGCTGCTGCTGTCGCTGTACCTTTTGCGGGCGTAATGGGCGTGGTAAACGAGTTGCTGCTGCGTTATTGAATTAAACGCAAAGACACAACAAGAGAGAGAGAGAGAGAGAGAGAGAGCGAGAGAGCGAGAGAGCGAGAGAGAGAGAGAGAAATACGTGTGCCGTTCATATGTATGCATATTTAATGAGTGGGCGGAGCGGTTCGGCAAATTTATTGTTGCTTATATTGGACAACGTAAAGTATATATATATATATACATATATATATATATATATATATATATATATATATATATATATATATATATACGTGTCTGCAGGAGTCTTTGTCCAATGCAAGCGCCTTTCATTTGCGTCAGCTTAAGAAAGTTTTATAGTGAATTTCCTGCAGCTGATAAACGACTTTGCTCAGACAATAAATACATTATAGTTAGCCAAATGAAGTGGGTCCAACAAATTCCAATTGCAACTACAGATGCAACGAAATTTATGTATATAGATCTATTCAGCTGCTTCTCAGCTAGTTGAGGCAGACTTGACGCTGATTCAGAGTTTTTCCTATTAACTAGTTATCTTAAAATGAAAATGAAATTTGAAACTAATAATTTCTATGGATCTACATTCATCAATTGTCAACTGTTGGGATACAATGATAAAAATAATACAAAAAATAAATGAACAATTAGAAAAAAAAAAATTATATACAAAAAAAGAAAATAAAACAAAAATAATAAATATTTGTATAATTTTTAAATTTAAAAAATAATAAAAATAAATCAAATAATTAAATTAAAATTAAAATAAAAAAATAATTATATAAAAAAAATATAAAACAAAAATAATAAATATTTGCTTAAATTTTTTTTAAATTAAGAAAAAAAAATGAAATAAAATAATATAGCTTGAATATTACATTGCGACCTTTATTTTATTTTTGAAAACAAAAAAAAAAATGCCACTGTCAATTTTCACTGTCATCCATTATTCGCTCAAGTTTGTGAATTGTTTAATGTGCATCCGATTGGCCTAGGTAAAGTAACTAAAGCGCAGCATTCGCACTACCGATGGCGTGGGATGTCTGATAGGCTCGATTCTCTGTCGGACCGGTGTTGGAATTCTTATTTGCTCAAAGCAATGCTCAGCCTGGCGACTCTGTTCAGAAACTTTCGGATCGGGCTCAGTATAGAAGTGCGTAACTCTTCGGTGCGGATATAATTCACACTGCTCCAAGAGAATTATATAGTCCATATAAATTCACAAATCGCAATACTTTACCTTTTGAATTCTGCCTTCGAGCGGATGCATAATATTTATGATAAAAAAATTTAATAATTTAAACGGGATTTAAAAAAAAAAGAAAAATTTGATTTCTGTAAAAGTAAAAAAACGGCAACGAATTCCGAGAAAGTTAATACTCAAATGTGACTATGAATACATTTGGGGCATACAAAAGTAGAGCTCGCCTGACTGCAGTATCGAAGCCTACTTTATACTTTACTACTTTAAAAAAAAAAATACAAAAATAATTATATGCAGAAAAGAAAATATAACAAAAATAATAAATATTTGTTTAGTTTTTTTAATTTATAAAAGAAGCTTTAAAAAGAACTACTCCCAAAACCTGTTCAACTGTTAAGATTGAGTTAATTATTACATATAAAGTTCAAAGATATTATATACTTGTAGATATAGATATATATATATATATATATATATATATATATATATAGCCTTTATAGTTCTGATTCATCTATATTCAATTTACTAAATATACATTTTCTCAATATTCTCCCATTCCCTTCTATCTTTTTGTATACCCTGAACCCATTGAAAAAGGGAAATCAGGGTATAATGGTTTTGTGAAAATGTATGTAACAGCAGAAGGAGACGTCGCTGACGCCATAAAGTATATATATTCTTGGTCAGCATACAAAAATAAATTGATTGAGCCCTGTCCGTCTGTCCGTCCGTCCGTCCGTCCGTCGGTATGAACGTCGAGATTTCGGAAACTACAAAAGCTAGAGAGCTGAAATTGAATTGAATTGAAATGAACACTCGTATGTTAGTTACGCAGTACGAGTTTATTTTGTTTTTTTTTCGATAACTCATCCCATTTCCAAATTATCGATAATAAACCGAAAATTCGTTTACATTTTTTTACGGATTTTACTGCATAACTTCTACACCGTTTTAGCTAGAGACTTCAAATTTGTTTAATTAGATAGATATTATGGATACGCAGATAATGTAACTATCAGATTTTGGATGTTACGCCCCCTTCGCTTCTAATTCAAAAAAAGAACGCATTTCAAATACTAGAGACTTGCAATTTGGCAAATAGATACATTTAGATAATCAAAATCTACTGAAAATTTCATGAAGATCGTTCATCTAGAAATGGAGCTATAAACGTCCAAAGTTCAGTTTTTGCAGGGTTCAGGGTATCTCGTAGTCGAGCCGTCTCGACTAGAGCCTTCTTACTTGTTTTATTTATTATTATTATTTTTTTTTTTTTTTGCTTTTAATGCTCGTTCGGTCGGAGAGCTTCCGTCTTAGCACTTGGAAATTATGCGGCTCAGCGGTCCATTTAACACACTGCGTGGGCCAGCCCCAACGGACGGCCGAGTGGAGCCCGCTGGAGCCCTGATTAGTAGTGGATTGTTGTAATTAATAGAGGGCGGCAGTTGCCAGGGGCGGCTGCCACCCACAATCTGCGGTAAATGTCATAAATGTCGTATTCGAGTACGCCGAAAAATGCAAATCAAAGTGAACCTTTTTTTTTTTCTTTTTTCTTCTAAAACATTTGGCCCTGCCCCAAAGCTCCTCACTTCTCTTTCTATATTTTTTCTCTCTTGGTTTTGGCGCTGTTGTTGAGTCCACAAATATGCGCATAATTAATTTGGCGCTTCTTGTTGGGTCTTTGCGAGTTCGAAGCGAAGTAGATTAAATGGAATTTTGTCAAAGTGTATTACTTATTTTAATTAACCCAGCGAGCAGTGCTGGGACCGGTCCCTGGCTGTGACCGGTCTCCTCGTGGCTACACTCACCAATTCCAGGGTATTCCAGCTCTGTTCGATGTGATCAATTCAAAGCGAGCAAATTCCAAAGTACTTAGTCTGCAAGTACAAGAACAAATAATCGCATTAGTCCTCAGATCAACTTCCCTTGCAGCGGCAGCCGTTTACACCAATTGCCATCTGCCGATTGCCGAGTTTAACGACTGAGCCAAGGCTCAGCCGTAACAGAGCCTCGAACAGAGGCCGCCAGGGTCATCAATGTACTAAGTTTTTACTACCCAGCAATGGGCGACTGCAGCCGTTAAGCCAGAAATGTATGCAAAGCAAAATGTTCATCATAAAAGAAAAGAAGTAAACAAGCAAATGGCAAATCGAATAGTATTGACTTTACAATACTCTGTAAAAAATGAAAATATATAAAAAAATTAAAAAAAAAGCTCCATCAGCTCCATTCCATATTATATACCTCCTCAATTGTCTTCTTTTATTAAGGGTTGACTGCTGAATACTCTGTAAGGAGCAGACTTTTCTGGGGACTTGACTGCTGAATACTCTGTAAGTAACAGACTTTCTCATTTCCAATTGTTTGATTTCTTTAGCTGTCTTAAACAGAATCTTAACTCATATCTACAGCATATAGAGAGCAGATGGAAATCTGCATAAATACTATCTACACTTGTGCATACTCTGTTTTGTTTGATTTTCCTAACTTTATTCTGTGCCCTAGTTAAACATTCAGTCTGATATAGAAATCAACTTCACTTAACATTAAATTTTAACAAAAGGCAATATACACCATATATACCCTATGCTATCCACATTTCATGCCGCACACACAGAGAGAGAGAGAGAGAGAGGAGAGAGAGAGAGAGAGAGAGAGAGATATATGTAGGTAACAACAATATCAATGTATCTCTGGGCCAGCGCATTGTAGCACGTACAACATATAAATATAGATAAATGTGGGCGGAGGCAGCGGCAGGCCGGGAGCTGCTCCGTGAAGCCCCACTCCATCATGCCAAACACCCCCCCCCCCCCCCCTCCTGCTCCCCCTCCAGCCACTGCAGGACTCAAAATTTAAGTCGCTCTTTTGGTAGCTGTCGCTGCCATTGAGCATTTTATATGCCTTTTAGTAATTTGTTAAGCTATCAAACACGGGTTTTTACTTTAGCTAATTATTGATTCATATATTGAATGGAAATGTATATATCAAATTTATAGTTATATTTGTATAATTAGCTGACAATATAAAATGGGTATATTGGCTTTTAAGCAACTTAAGTCACGAGAGAAGAAGTATTATATGACATTGAAATCAACTCTTAAGGAGATAGAAGAAAGAGAGAGGGAGAGTGAGAGAGAGAGAAAGAGAGTGGGAGAGAGAGAGATACATTCTAATATAAGAGAACTGAGCTAAACATATACTGTTTGCAGTTATTACTAGATATGCATATCTTACAAGACAGATCTATCTCTCTCTCTCTATATATAGCTCGTTTTATTCCTCTGTCTGTAGCATTTCCCTTCCCTATCGAATGTAGCTCATTAAGTTTTCTCTTTCATCTCTCTGGGCACTTAAATCGTAAATCGTAAGTGGTAGCAGCTGAGTTTAGCAGCTGCTTGGGGACCTGAAGTCGCGTTACGGATACGCACCAGCTCCAATCCAATCAGCGCTTTAAAGTCCCTTTGTTTCGGCAAACGAATTGAAATATTATACCCAATGCTGGGAGCACAGTCAAATTTCAACTTCGCATAGTTGAAGGCCTCTTTCGAGTTGGTAATCCGCAGCGACAAGCATAAAACAAAATGCACTCAACTGGCAAAGTGGCCCAGAATATGACTGGCCAGCTAACAGATACCCTGTAAGCCCCAAAAGGAGTTTTTTGCTTCTGGATACTGAGTGTTTGCATGTTGATTGTTATTGTTATTATTCTAGTGGAGAATGTATCTTGTTGTTAAATAATATATATCTTTGAGTTTATACTGACTTATACTGTTGACTGTCTTCTTGATCAAGCTTGTAGATATTTGTATCTCTGTAGACTATCAGAGATTGTATAGAGGATATTCCATAGATTCCATATATGTATGTTTCAAGTAAGTTTCATATGTATTCCACATAGGCTCTGCACTGAATCCGCATACATTCCACATATATTCCACATATAATCCACACATAATCCACATATATTCTACATACATTCCGCATACATTCCACATCTAGTCCACATATATTCCACATATCTTCCACATACATTCCACACGTAGTACACATAAATTCTACATAAATTCCACATACATTCCACATGGAGTACACACAAATTCTACATCAATTCCACATATATTCCACATATATTCCACATATATTCCACATATATAACATACATATACCATACATATTCCACATATGTTCCACATTTATTCTACATATATTCTACATTAAGTTCACATTTAGCTCACATATATAGGTCGTATACTGTTGATATAGAGTCCAAATGGATTTCACATATACCTGTTATATGTTCTACATAGAGTTCATATAACCTACTTAAAGTCCACGTAGATTCCGCTAAGACTATATATGTATATATAAATACGCAAGATATTCTACATAGAGCCCATATAGCCTATTTAAAGTCCACGTAGATGCCGCTTAGACTTTTTATATTATCAAACTTGAGTCAACAGACTCCACATAGATTCCACACTGACTTCATATGTATTTCCCATATGCTACACTAATTGCTCATATATATTGCACATGGAGCTCGTCTAAATTCGTCATAGATACCAAATAGATACACATATACCTCGCTTATATCAAATATTGACTCCACATACACTCCACACTGATATTCTCATATACAACTGAGAGTTCATATGTGTATAGTCTATATAGAGTCCTTCCTTCTACATATAACATTGCTTGATTTGATTTATTGACTCCACATAAGCTCTGCATGGCATCCACATAGAATCCACATCATATTGCATCCTCACAAAACTCCCCATGCATTTGCGTACAGAGTATTGAAAAGCTAAACACGATTTTCATGAAAAGCGTTGTCCGCCATTTCCCAATATTTGTATTTTATTTTTGTTGAATTCTTTTATTTGGTTTCCTTTTCAGTTCGTTTTTTTTTTGTTTTTTTTTTTTTTGTTCTGTTTTTGTTTTTTGGCAACATTTTGTGCCACATGCACAGTTGTTATTGTTGTTGTTGTTGTTGTTGTTGTTGTTGGCGTTATTTTTTCACACAGCCCGAAGTGCGAATTTCGCGTAAATAAATTTAATATCTGACACAATCTGCTCGAAGCGGTCAAAACAAAAAGCAAATGTGCTTGATTTAAAAAAAAGCTTAACGGCATGTTATCCTATAATTCATTTCAAGCTATAAATAAAGATAGCAAAATTAAATTGAATCTGACTCAAATCCAAAATCATGTATCAATTATTTTCAAATGTTCTCTGTAGGTTCTATAAGGTTTATCCCAACTTCTTTATAGCACACCCCACTTGGGTTGCTTTACAGGGTATGCGTGACAAGTGGTTCGCTGTTGGCAGCATTTTCTGTGGACACGGAAAAACCCTCAAACTAGATTCTGCGTCGAATAAACGAATTTGTAACTCGACGCTGATGGCGACACGGCTCACTTTGCCTTTATGTAAATAAATTATTTTCATTTATTTCTTATGCATTTCATTACATTTTATCAAAAAGAATGAAACACCGACTCCCATTTCACGTTCCATGTTTCATGTTACCCCAAAAGAGCTCTCTCTACATGCGAAATATGAAGTGAACCAAATTATCAATTTCTTGTATTAGAATATCTTTATCAAATTTACAGCTAGCTGTCAAGCTGCATCCACTTGATATAGCTATATTATAAAGCTGTGAATATGATTCGAATGAATTTCAAGTATTTATCAAATATATAGATCAATTGGAACAAGTTAATTGAATGGTTTATATACCAATTATAGATATAAGAGAGCAGAGAGAGAGAGTGAGAGAGAGAGGGAATTGGGAGTGGATGAAACGATAGAAATAGAGAGAGAAGGATGGGTGTTAGAGAAGGCTAGAAAAAGGAAGACTGTGAAAACAAACAAGAAGAGAAGATGAACAAAAAGACAAAAAAGTGCTGATAAAGAGAATGAAAGTCGTAGAGGGATATATAGAGAAAGACAATAAAAGAGAGTGAGAGAGAGAGATAGAGAGAAGAAAGGGTGAAAGGAAGCAATAGAAAGAGGAAAACTGTGAAAGCAAACTGGAAGAGTCGCATAGATAAACAGAAAGATAGAAAATAGGGCAGAGCAAGAGAATGAAAGAGATAGATATAGAGAGAGCAAGCGAGAGGGGAGCCTGGGGAATGCGAAAAAACGGCATAACAAGGAGATAAGCGAGAAAGGGAAGAGATATAGAAATTGAGATGAGCTAAAAATAGCTCATGAGCTCATGAGAAAACGAAAGAGCGGGATGGAGACTGAGAGAAAGAGAGAGAAACAAGGAAAACAAAGAGAAAGAGTGAAGAAGAGACGAAATAGAGATATAAGGATGAGAGACTGATGTAGCACAATGTTATATATTTTTCTCCCTCCCCCTCTCTCTCCCTGCCTCTCTCTCTCTCTCATCTGCCCCTTCCCCCTCTCTCCCTCCTTCCACTTTTACTTTCAGCATACACCTTTGCCCAATATCATTTTATTGACGTTGAGAGTGGAACGGGGCAGTCAGCAGCTGAGATTCGACTGCCTTGGCTCTCAGTTGACAGACAGACATTTTGGCATGGCATCTGCTATTATATAAGCTTTTTATTACCTATATCTTCTGGCCGTTCCGTTCCGTGCTGCCTAGGAGTCCGATCAAGTTTTGGTGCGGTCTGGTCTGGGTTGGGCTCTGTTTCGGCTCTGTTTTGGTCGTTTAGCTGCTGTCGCTTGTTGTACTTTGTACTCTGCCATTTGACTTCATTTCATTCAGCTGTAGCGCAGCTTTTATGGCACTTTGGTGCTGCTTGGCTTCAAATATGCAAATATGCGCCATGCCACGCCCATCAATGTTGCGGCAGGGCCGACAAGCGTCCAAATCCAAATAAATTTATATGAAAAATGTCACTCGCTCTCTCCCTCTCTCTCTCTACATATATATATATATATATACCTATCTCTCTTTTTCTCTTCCTCTCTATCGCTTCCTCTCTCTCACTTTCTTTCTCGCGCTCGCGACACAGACACTGAAAATATTTATGCATTTGGCCGTGAGGCAACTCGGCTGATATTGTACCGCTCCAGCCTGCTGTTGCTCTCTCCCCCTCTCTCTCTCTCTCTTTCTCTTTCTCTTTCTCACTCGGCGAACTTAGTGTCAGCCTTAGTTCCCATGCCCATTGCCAGTCGCTGTTGCTGCTGTCGGGCTCCAGTTCGAAACTTGCGCGTAGATAAAAGTCATAAACTTTGTTCAGCACCCTTGTCCCCCCAGCCACAGCCCAGCCACCTGCACGCCCTACCCCCCCCCCCCCCCCCCTCTCTCTTTCTCTTTCTCGCTTCCTATCAGGCATCAGCTGAGACGCGGCTGTTGCTTTCTGCTCGCATTTAAATAAATAAAGAAACGAAGCAGTGGCAGAGGAGAGACAGAGAGAGAGAGAGAGAGAGAGAGAGAGAGAAAAAAACACTTTTAGTGAGCATCATTAAAGCGTGACGCCCCCCGTTTTGGGCCCCCTTAAGAGACTGAAGCGCTTCGTGCCCTTAAAAATAAATGGGTATAAATTTGCCTGAGTGCATTTAATGAGCAACAAAATGTTTGCAGCGCCCCCCAAAAACCCCGCTCCATCAACCATTGCCGTCACTTTTAATAGCCGCGAGTCAACCAAACCCAGACCCAGACCCAGACCCAGCCCCAGACCAGACTGAATTCGTCGTTTCGCTGTGAGAAATCAATGCGGCGCGAGAAACTGAAGGCAAGACTGAGTGACTGCAAATACGACTGCGAGTAGAGCGCGCGATAGTTTCATTCGCAGATATAGCCCATTAATCTGCAATATAAAACACATTCGAGCTTAGCTTTATGCCAAAGTCAGCCTCAACTTGAAATTTGGTTAGGATTTGCACTTGTTGAGCACAGCTGTTGTTGGAGTGATGCATTGTCTTTGTATTGACTGGCATATACCCTGTATTTTGTACTCTTATTGATATACTCTGGAAATTTGAGATTTAGCTTGAGTCTGAGACAGGCTTGGGCACTCGCTGTGTAGCCTAATCAAAAGCTGATAAATTTAGCTTGAGCTAAATTAAAAATTCTACTGAAATAGCCATTTGTTATTATGTTGCCTTGACTATGGTCGGAAAACCTCTCCGAATGTGACTAGCCGAACTTGTGGCACATTCACGCATGTGAAATCTGGAAACTGTTGCATTTTGTTAGGGTTGTCGAATATTTTCAAAATATCGTATCGATGATATTTGAAGTTTTGAAAAAATATCAATATGATATTTGATATGCAACTTTAGAAATATCGATTAATTGATTTTTCGATTTTTTTTTTTAAACTTTTTTCTCACAATAAATTTATAATTCGACCCAAAACAAACACGAATAATAAGATTAAGTATTTTTTATTTAAATGTTTTAGAATGCTCTACTCCAGTATTCGGTAAATACTGTTATATGAGTATCTGTCCTATGACTTCGTGATATTATCGATATTTTTATACAAAAAATATCGATATATTGATATTTGATATATTTTCAACATTTTGTATTTAAATACAGTAGAAGCCGGCTATAACGATGCTCAAGGAATTATTATTATACGTTGTTATCTCCGGAGGACGTTATAATCGAAAGGTATGTCGACAATGGGCGACAATGTATGTCGATTGAACTTTGTATTTCTAGACTCTCTGCTAATGCCCTTGACTCTCCCTTTTACCATAACAATCGTATCACCTGCAGTCGAAGCGATTCTCTGCCTCTCAGATCTCGTCTCTGGCAGGAATCTTTACAATACTCGAAGACCATAAGGCTAACCTCTACAACTGTCATTGGTTTGACCTGTTGCAACTCTGCTTTATTTCAGTCTCTTTTTTTTCACTATTCAAAGCTTCACATATAACAAATTCTCAAAAATCATCAAATATATCTTCCATATATTTAAGCTCTTTCAGTTCATAAATAATTCATCTGAAACAAAGGTAATTTGCAGTTGATTCTCTATATAGCAGCTGATCGGATGAAGTTGTTCTCTGCAAACTAATATACCCCGTTTGCCATTACGCACAGCGTATCATCCATATCCGATCTTAACTCTAAAGCATTCAACGCGATAAAGTCGCAAATTTATTTGTCATGTGGCAGCTAGAAAAGTTTTGTATTTGCTCTGCTTAACTTCCATTGAAAAGTTTTTGCCATTTGGAATGCGATATTGCCAGAGAGAGAGAGAGAGAGAGTGAATGAGAGAGAGAGCCGCTCCATTTGAGGCTGTTTGGCGAGTTGAATTGGCCGCAGCTAAACTCGAGTTGGTATTTAAAATTGCGGCCTTAGGCGATTTGCAGATTCGGCAAAAGTCAGACAGCTCAAAGTTTGGCAGCGACTGAAACCTTAATTAAATATCAATTTCCGGTAGAGTATCCGCACACACTCACACACACATATATATATATATATATATATATATATATAGGTATATGTCTTTGATCTAGAATGCCCAGCGTATGCTCGAGGTCCAAAAAACAAAAGTGGAAAAGCCATAGGAAAGCTCATTTAGTTGACCAGGCACGCAATTTTTAAGCCAAATCAAAGCAGAGAGAGAGAGAGAGAGAGAGAGAGGAGAGAGAGAGAGAGGAGGAGTAGGGAGTCGTGGGGATGCTGCGATAATGTATGCAGCTATTTAGTATACACATATCACTAACTGACAAGATATATGCAGGGAAAGTTTGCGTGTTTGCTTTGCCCTTTGTCGTTTGCTGCCTGCAAGCAAATGGCAAAAGTTTTATGCCATACCCGGACACCAACCCCACCCCCTATCACCCCACTTATAGCACCCTAACTCACTATCCAAGCATTGCCTTTTGGCCTTCGGGACTCTAGCTAAAAATGAAACTGAAGCTTGAAGCTTGAAGCTGGAAATGCTAATGGCAGCAGGCGCAGATAAACATACACAGATGGACTTGGCAAAAGAGTAAGAGATGGACAGAGGAGCACTAAAGAGAGAGAGAGAGAGAGAGAGGGGGAGAGTTAGAGAGAGAGAGCGAGATCAAGCCTTGTTTCATAATTGAATGTTTGTTAATGCAGCATTGGCTTTGAGTTGCCTACTTTTTGGAGTGTAAATTCACAGCGGCTGTGTTTGATGGCACACAGAAAGAGTGAGACAGAGAGAGAGAGAGAGACATAGTATTCATGTGTGTGTTTGGTAAAAAGGGACAAACTGCTTGGCAACTAATTTAAATACATGTCATGAATTTAACATAAATAAAATACAAAAAAAAAGGAAAAAAAAATGGAAAAAAAAAATGTAAAAAATTGCCCATTTTTATGGCTCTTATGACTCGAGCTGTTTGTTGTTTACTTTTTGTGGGAAAAATGCAAAGCGCATGGCTGCGGGGCTGCGGGGGCTGCGGGGGCTGCGCTTGCATAGTGTAAAAGTTGAGCCAGCCACTCGGCGGCCACTGTGGGCGTGGCCAGTGTACGTGTACGTGCCCCTTGCGCTCAAACTTTTGAAATGAAGTGAACCTAAACTTTGCGACCCAAAGTCAAGGCGAGGCGACAGCAGAGTCGTGCCACCACTGACTGTGGCTCGACATATCAGCAGAAGATAATATCGTCCGACCGGATTTTTAATCAAAAACCAAAACGATCCAACTGACCCCTCGTGAGTTACAGATTTTTGTTTTTGCTTTGCTCTGCACCGCTCCCTCTAGTCCTTGACCTGCCCAATGTTTGTCCGAGTCAGTTTTTAACAATTATTGTAAGAGTCTGCATGCTGGCAACAAAAGCATGTGACATGGTCCCAAAAAAAAAAAAAAAAACAAGAAAATGAAAAGATGAAAAACGTTTTCGACCAAGTTCTCTTCCGATGGTGCTGAGAACTTGCGAGGGCATAGAACGAGATGAGATGAGGGCAGACGATAGGGCCAAGAGCTGAGCCAAAGGGTAGCTTAGTGCCTCGAGTCGAGCTGAAGTCCAGCACTTGCTTATGACTCAGTGAAGAGCTACGCAGCAGGCTGACAAATGCATTCGCTGCTTACACTTTCTCCCTCTCTCTCTCTCCCTCTCTCTCTTTCTGTTTGCAGGGTATTTTGAGAGTTGGGTCGCTTTGGCAATTGTTCGATTCGAATAAATAAACTTTTGTTTTGCTGTGTGCGACTATTTTGTGGCGACAAGGGTTCCACGACAGTCAGCGGAACTTATGGGGGGTACGCTGTGCAGAGTCCAACCGTCAACAGGAATTTGTTTTTTTTTCTCTCTCTCTCACTCTCTTTCATTTTTTGATTTCCAGCGTTTGGGGCAAAATAAATAATTTTGTCTTTGCTGGGGGTTTATTGGGTTTGTAATAAATTTAAAGCTCTATCTCGCTTTTGCCATCTGCCCCTGCTTATCTATGCCACTCTCTCACTCACTCACCCACTCACTCACCCACTCTCTCATTCACTCACTCACTCATGCTCTCATTTCAGTTGATGGCAGTCCGGCTAAGCCGGAAGGGATCAAACGTTTTGCATATTCCGATTTCAGTGAAGCCGTCAACCAAAAAAAAAGGATAACAACTCTCGCCTGCTGTTTCGCTTGTAGTTCAGCCGGGAGTTCAGCCAGCCTTCCAGCCAGCCAGAGACTACATAATTTATGAACATAAATTGTGGGCGTGGTGCGGTCAGGGGGCGTAATGTGATAACTAATGACTTTTCTGACTGCAGATGCATGCAAATTGCTCTGAATTTGCGCCGAGCTGCTAATTTGAAATCCGATTCGCAATTAACCGTCCATGTCCAGAGGTGTCGCTCCTCTCTCTCTCTGCCTCACTCTCTCTCTCTCTCGCTCTCACTCTGTGTGTGCGTGTGTGCCAATGGAAATAGTCAGAGCAATAACTATCTGCAGAAATGTTTGATATAGAGCTGGACTTGTGTAGAGCTGATGTCTCTTAGAACTGGTTTCCGGTAGAGCTCCTCTCAGGTAGAATGTCTGGTAGAGTTTGTCTCAGGAAGATCGGAACTCAGGTAAAACTGATTTCAAGTAGAGCTTCTCTCAGCTGGAGCTTCTCTCTGGTAGATCTCTCAGGCCTACCTTTGGTAGAGTTGAACTCAGCTAGAGCTGAACTAAGGTATAACTTCCCTCTGCTAGAGTTTTTCTCAGGCGGAGCTGATTTCAATTAGAGCTTCGCTCTGGTAGATCTCTCAGGCATATCTTCTTAGATTGCTTACCTTTGGTAGAGTTCAGACTGAGCTGAACTAAGGTATAGCTTCTCTCTGCTACAGCTTTTCTCTCCTGATTTTCAGCAGAGCGGAACTCACGTAGCGATTATCTTAGGTAGAGCTTAGCTCAGCTCGAGCTTTTCTATGATAGATCTCATCTCTGTCAGATTTTCTCTCTGACACTGCTTAGGTAGAGCTGAGTTGAGGTAGAGCTCCTCTCAGCTAGAGCTTGACTCTCAGTTAGAGCTTCGCTCAGGCAGAGTTGAGCTCAGGTGTTGGTGACATCAGATGGAACTTATCCTATTGTCACGTTGATCTGACTAGACTCTAATAAAGTTATGCAACTCTATGGAGCTGTCTATGGCCCGCCGGCTGTGAGTAATGCTCGAGTAATCGAGTGAGCAGCCAAGCAGCTAATCTAGACTAATCGCCGAGAGCCGAGCGCCTGCCGGCTATTTATAGTGCTGTGCTCCCATTCAGCTGGTTTCAATCAAACGCGTCATTAGGTTTCAGTTTCAATTACATTGCAGACCAATGGCCAAAAGGGTGTGCTCCCTCGCTCTTACCCTCTCTCGCTGTCTCTCTTGAGTCTACATAATTTATATTGTAAATACAATGAATCTCAATGTGGCTGCTGCTAAGTAAATCCATAAATGCAGCTATTTGCATAGTACGACTCGAGGAGGTCAGCCGGTCAGAGAGTCACTCACTCACTCACTCACTCACTCATTCAGTCAGTCAGTCAGTCAGTCAATCCGTCAGTTAGTTGACAGTTGGCATACACTTGAAGCGGAACTATTAGCACGAGTACGAGTCGAACAATTTTTTCTCTGGAGTTGCTGCTGCATTTGGCTGATTCGATCAGTCCAGACGGTCCACCTTCCCCCTGCTCGCCCCTCCCCGGCGGCAAATTGCTACTGCTGAAATGTGTTTATTCCAGCTAGATGATTTTGAAAAAGCGATAAAGACTCTGCTCTGCCGTCGGCCGCAACACGATAAAGTGCGCCACGAGACGATGGCGATGGCGAGGCAGCTGCAGCTAAATTCTATGAAATTTACTCCCTGGCCCCATTGACAGTCAGCCGGGCGGAAGCAGCTTCAGCGCCTGGCTGGGCGTCAATTGACAAATTGTCGGCCGGGCTCTACTCTACTCTGGCCACATCGCTGGAGTGTTCGTTGCCTGAAAGTCATCAGAACTTAAAGCTAATTTCATTTCGTTTCACTTGTGCCAAAATAAGCTCAAACCAATTTGGTTATTATTATTCATACTTCTCCTACTCCCACTCTCTCTCCCCCTCTCCCCCTCTCTCCCTCTCTCTCTCTCTGTCTGCCTGTCTGGGACTCTTCTGTTCTGTTGCCTTTGGTCCTTTCTTTTACAGCTTTGCATTGTTTATGCGGCTGTTTGGCTGTTTGGCTGTCGTCTCCTTGGCACGCATGTGCGCGCGCAAAAGTATGCAGCGCTTTCTTCGCACATCTCCGGCGTCTTCTCAAAATAAATTACGTATACGTAATGCTTAAAAACGAACGTAAAATGTATGTATAAATGTTTGCAGTGTGTCTTAAGCACACAATGGCCGTGCAGAGCTTTTGTTTATTTTGCTGTATTGTTGCTTTTAGGGCTCACGCACACAGCAGCACACACACATACACACACATGTATGCATGTATAGAGTCTGCTTTTCATTGTGCGCTTACTCTCTGCCCATTTGCAGTATATTTTTAGCGCTGCTGCGAAATGCTTAAGGGACGCCACAGGCGACTCCCCGCCCCGCCGTAATCAGGCACAGCGAACCTGACAGCCCCGTTCGCGCCCAGCCGTAGCCGTAGCCGTAGCCGTAGCCGTAGCGGTAATCGTAACCGTAGCCAGCCCTAATGGAAGGACCTCTTTCAAAATTGTCAGTTTCAATGTTTCGCACAATAAATAAATATATTTTGCCTAGCTGAAAATAAACACGAATGAAGCGACCAGCGCAACGGTCAATCGATATTTAAATATACAATATATATGATATATAAAAAAAAGAATATACATATATATATATATATATATATATATATATAAATATATATATATAAAGACATTTCTCTCTCGCTTTAAAACGAGTTTCATGTTTATCCAAATTTTTGGCATATGTTTCATAAATTAATAAGCGCAAACATTTCTTGCTGTGATTACATATTGCGCATACGCGCCATGGGCTGACTACGTAGCGCATCCTTAGATACCGTTAAAGTCATTGAAAGCATATGAAT